>JAWQEG010002280.1:5000-94655 GCA_033782935.1 Petrolisthes cinctipes
CTAACTGAGGCTTCTTGGGTTGGTAGGTAAGGCAGAAATTGTTTTACTCCACTGTGTCGGCTGCAGGGTCAAATCTTTCTCACCCACCCATCCATAAATTCTGGTGATGAAATGTTGAACTAGTGACTGAGCAAACTGTAACCTTTATGTAAGAATCTTGGGGACCGTGAAATTATTGTGTTCTTGTCCTCGTTCGTAATTACACAATCATTTTTATTATTTATCTGAAACGTTTTATCGATGTTTTGCTAGTCGACTGGCAGATAGATTGCCTGACAGAGAGCTGGGTACGTACAAAGAGACAAACAGACAAGAGACTAACAGGCAGACAGGCAGGCAGACAGACAGACAGACAGACAGACAGACAGACAGACAGACAATTACATATATACATACAAAACATACATGCAGACAGACAGACAGGCAAACAGGGACATACAGACAGACAGTCCGAAATACTGGCGCATACAAGCACACACACACACACATACATACAGACAGACAGACAGGACACACAGACAATCCCCAACAAAGACCCATCATCCAGGCTGTGAAAGACCACAATATATTTACCAGTGCCCTCGGCCGCCCCGCACAAACATATTTGTAATCACAACTAATCATTATAATTATCATAATCACATTCATGTTTAATCACCATAAATCCTATCAGCTTCCCGGGGCTCCCGCATAATATAAAGCGCTGCCTTCCCAACACGTCCAATCGCCACAAGGATAGTGCATAATTATTTTAAAGCTGAGAGTGGTAGCAAAGTACAAGGTGTTGTTTTTTTTTCACATACGGGCCATGATACTTTTTTCTAAATATATATAGGCTATAGACTACAAATTATCTTCTCTAAAGTTTAACCTATGTTGCTAAATAAACTCCCTTACTACATAATCATGCTCTTTAGTGATTGTTTGTAGGAATTGTCAACCAAGCCCCCAATTCGCCGACACCATCACAGGAATCTTTAACGTGGAGTTTGCAGAGTTTGGGTATATAGTCTTGAGAAGGTCCAACGTGTTGCAATAGACCACGGGATCAGTCTTGTTATGTCCAGGTGTTGACTATAGAAAATAAGTGACGCAGAAGGAGGTTTGTGTGTGGCTGTCTGAATTGCATTAACGAGTTGTTGTTATTTATTGCAATTGCCGAGTGAGACAAACAACACAGAAACTTCCTTGCATAAAACGAACAATATATCTCTCTCTCCTTAATTGTGATGGAGAAGTTACCCTGTGAATAGGTAGCGAACCGATGAGTGTCTCGACTTTTCACACCATGCATGTTCGGGAGTCAAATGAAAGAACAGAGAGTGAGGCTGCGATGAAGAAAGCGTCGGAGAAAGAAGAAGAAAAAGAAAGGATGTTGGAATCATGTTTGACGCTCTTCTCTCTCCTTCTTCACACTCTGGTATATTCTCGCTTGGGGGTTATGGAAGCCAAAGTGGCAATTTCAAGCCGACGCGTCTAAAATTCAAAAGGACAATATAGATGTGAGAGAGAGAGAGAGAGAGAGAGAGAGAGAGAGAGAGAGAGAGAGAGAGAGAGAGAGAGAGAGAGAGAGAGAGAGAGAGAGAGAGAGAGAGAGAGAGAGAGAGAGAGAGAGAGAGAGAGAGAGAGAGAGAGAGAGAGGAGAGAGATTAGGTTACCTTATTATTCTCATCATTTACTATATAAAGGAAATATACTATGTTTCTGTCAGTCCTGTCTGTCTGTCGTTAAAGTACTCATAAAAATATCAGCTCCATTTGTTCCTCCACGACCTCGGTATGGTTTTAAGTATCTGCCTCGCTAAAGTCCACCAAATAGTAGTGAAGGAAAATGAGCAAAAAGTTATCACCGCTACAGTACCGTACAGTCTGCGGCAAAAGTCGTATCGCCTCACTCAGCACGTCTTCAAAGATAACATAAAGGTTAATCATCGAATAAACACATTCACCACACAGAAATACAATATCCTGGGGGTAAATTAATAAACTTCTCTGGTTTTTCAGTTTACGAGCCTGTGAAGCTTATATTTCCATACTTACTTCATGACTTGGCAGATGTAACGACAGGACATTTGCCGCCGACTGTACGTTTGGCTCTTTCCCCAAAGTCCATCCTCCCAAACTAAAATGCGTGTTCGTGGATATTGTCAACTAATACTAGTTTTCACAAACAGATATTTCATTTTTTTTTTCTTGGGGGTTCTACAGAAAAAAAAAAAGAAATATTATGTCCTTTGAGCATATAACAATGATCACGTTCAACTTGATAGCCAGTGTCATGTTCGTGGGGAATAGGGGGTGATGTTCACTAGTCTTCTGTTGTTGGGAAAAGCTTGTAATATCAGTCAGTTGCAATTGTAAAAAAAAAAAAAAAAAAAAAAAAAAAAAAAATATTGTACTGATTCACGATGAAAAATTGTCCCGTTTAACTAACCGAATTTTGAATCGTCGCATAAAAAGAATGGTGGCTGTGATCCCCCGACAAGCTCACCGATATATATTCTATCAAATCTTTATGTTGCACTAATACACGTCCCAAGTTCCCTATCCATCTCTCTAATTGACCACCACGTGTTTAGTCATCTGTCTTAGCGGTGTGGGTCATGGAAATAGACGGGAATTAATCTCTCCAAGTTCGTTGATGAATTAAGCAACACATTTCAAAACAACGGAGCGAAATGGACAATACCCATATTTTCATTATCTGTTCAGTAGACCTTGATATCTGGGTTATCAGTTTTTGTTTTTTTCTTATACGGAACATTATATATAAGAACTGAAATATGCGAATATAAAATGATGGACAATTTAAATGCGGATACTTGGTTGGTTGTGTCTTGAAGCACATTTACCATCAGTTATCCAAAGCTCTTTGTCCAAGTTTAGAGCAAAGAATACTGTTCAAAGGATGCAAGCGTGTGGAATGCAACAATGTTATAAAGGAGAAGCAGCAATTCATGGTATGCAAATACTGCCCCCATTTCTCATGAGAGACAGATGGTACAACATTACACTCCCAAGCGCTATATTAACACTCCACACACTATGGTTGACGCACACGTGAGATATATTCTATTTTGTGTCTCGGTAACATTACTAGAATAAATTACTTACTAGAATAAATTACACTGTCGACCCTTTTCCTATCTTGAGTTTTCGAATATATCCTTAAATGCATAAATATATAACACCGTACTGCAAACAACTTTCCAATCGCCAGTACTCTTTCGAATAGTAATAAATTAGAGAGCATACACAACACACACACACACACACACACACACACACACACACACACACACACACACACACACACACACACACACACACACACACACACACACACACATAAGCATAAGCAACAAACACCACACACACACAGAAAAGAAAAGTAGAACCTTACAGCTCTACTCTTGCTCTCTGACTCGTGGGGCATAAAAGGACGAGCCCGTGTAACACCTGCGTAGGGGGAAGGAGGTATGGGTGAGGGGAAGGGTGTGTGTGTGTATGTGGGGGAGAGGGACAGGGGGGAGAGGGATAAGGGGGAGAGGGATAGGGGGAGAGGGATTGGTGGGGGGGAGAGGGGGGGGAGGGACAGGGGGGAGAGGGACATGGGGAGAGGGGCAGGGAGGGAGAGGAACAGGGGGGGAGAGGGACTGGGGGGGGGGAGAGGGACTGGGGGGGGGAGAGGGACTGGGGGGGGGAGAGGGACTGGGGGGGGAGAGGGACTGGGGGGGAGAGAGACTGGGGGGAGAGGGACTGGGGGGAGAGGGACAGGGAGGAGAAGGACAGGGGGGGAGAGGGACAGGGGGGAGAGGGACAGGGGGGGGGGGAGAGGGAATGGTGGGTGGGGGGGGCAGGGTAAATGTACGCTGTTTCCCTCCGTCATTAACGCACCCTTCACAAATTTTCCCGACAAATTGCGGGCCTTGTGATGGTGGTTGATAGCGCTGCCGTGTGATGATTGGTGGTAGTGTCGGTCATTACAGCTGGCGGTATTGTTCTCTGATGTAGCAGGTGCTGGTAGTTAGTGTGCCATTGTCAACCATACTATTGTCGCTCCTTAATTGCCTAGTTTGACAGACAAGCAGGAGGTGTTTGTTACTTTTTTTTTTATTTGTAAGGAAACTTTTGGTATTCAAGTTCATTCCGACCGTATTGAATTATCATATGTTAACTAACTTGAATGAATTATTGTTGTTTTCCACCATTCGTAGCTCTCTCTCATACCTTTTTTGAGACTAAGTAAAAATGAAAGGTAACGAGAGTACTTGGCTGCTAAACTGGACTGTGTGTGGTAAAAACCCGGGGTGGGGTATAAAAGAGATAGGGTTTACATTTACGCCTTGTGTTAGCAGCTGGTATTCACGCCACCTCGTAAAGCGGAAAGAGCGCTGGCTGCATATTGGCCAAGGACTAGGTTTGAGCTCATTTTAGTTTATTCCTGAAGTAACAATGCGTATCAGAGTAGGTTAGAAGGTATGGCTAGACAATAATAGACAACATTAATATTATAGTCATTACTGATCTCCTTCAAGGTACAACAATCTCATGAGTAACTGTTTTCCTTTCTTTTCTGATAAAAAGAGATTGCACTGTAAATAAATAAACCAAATATTTGCTTAGTGCAGAAGCAATACAACTATAGGAATGCATCTACACTGTAAAGAGTGTGGAATAAACCATTTACGAACATGGACTTCGTGGAAGCCAACAACAACAAAAAATATTTTTTGGGAAATCCTTTTTTGTTTGTGATTTCTCTTCGTTTCAATGAGTTTCGTGCGTTAGGAAATATGATCACAACACGCCCAAACAAAACATGATATTGGATGTTCTTCAACAATATTCAGCGCCAATATATTTATTCATATCAAATAATGTTGTTTGGAATAAAAATAGAATTCGAATTGATGAGAGTAGGTAACATCCAGGAAGTTCATGCTATACGTAATTATGTGTATGCTATTTATAGTACTCTGCGGACTATAATTCCCTCACTCGGGTCTGTGTGGCCAGTGACCGTGAGTGGCTAATCAGGAAAGTTAAGGCCCATTAGTGACGGCCGATTACACTGAACTGGTAAGAAACTAACGAGCCGCCACTTGCCAGCTCTCATGGACTCAGTACCATTATTTCCAAGTCTCTCACGGTACAAGGAAATCCAGGGTGATGAATGGATGTAAAGGGTGATGGGTGAGGGTATAAGGTAATGTCTGAGGATGAGCATTAATTAAGGCGATAGTACAGCGTTAGTTCATTAGTAAGCCTTGATTTCTTCAAAGAATGTTAGGTAATAGGACCAGATTAACTGTATTCTAACTGCGCCCTAACTCTCAAAGTGTTTGCCATTCATATAGATGAGTTTGTATACAATTGAGTCCTGATAAATTTTTTAACGTTTGTAAGCGCTGGGAGTGTTCAACACAGCATAAAAAGTATTTTTGTTATCTATTGTTATTATAATACGTACGGTACATGGAAAGTTATTACATCCCCAGACATATAGTAAAACCTGCCGCACAATATTTCGACTCACATATATCACCATCATATAAACAATCAGATGTTCTTTTTTGAGTTTAGTAGAAAGGTTTCTAAAAAATAACTATTGTCGTAATTATTACGAACGAGTGACTAAACCCATGATTAAAATTATTTCGTTAGAAAAAGAACAAAAGGTAATCATATGATCTCATCCTGGACGGTAGTATGATATATATGGATAAAATATGAATGTATGTACGGTTGATACAAATCAAGGTAGAATGTATATATAGTATACGGCTCTGCTACCCACATTTCACTATCACCATAGACGTACTGTAGAAAGTATAAAGTCTACGGGCTCTCTCACCCACATTTCACAATCTCTCAGTATGTAGGGTATAGAGTAATTATAGTCTACGGGTTCAGGTACCCACATTTCACTATAGCTACACATGGACGGTAGAATCCATGAAAAGTCTACGGGATCTCCTACCCATATTACACTATCTCGTTGTAGTAAAGTATACACAATTGTCAGAATAGTTCACTAACCAGTGGGATAATAAATGAACTTTGAAAATACATAAAGATGGCATATGATAAAGTATATTAGGGTATGCTTTACACTTTGAGAAATGAGTGTTATATTCAAAATGCTAACCAGTGGAAACATAAGAAGAATATGACTGTGATAGTGGGTAATAACATCGCTTGGACAGTTGTGTCTGGAAGCGCCTCGTATTTTGCCTGAAGATGAGAGTTGTGCAGGATATTACCCGGGAAATAAGGAGGGCAGGATGTGCTTCTCTGGGGGGAGATTAGAGCATTTGTCTCGCCTCCTTCCCTCTTGTCAGTGAGTGGGTTTGGGAAAGACAGTAGGAGGCGTATTTCTGTACATTTTCCCTCTTTTACTTTACAGGCTGTGGATCTCCTCTTTCCCCTTTCTGTATATTCTCTCTCTATTCTCTCTTTATCACACTTCCCTTGCCAAACTTTTCTCGAGTGCTGTAATTTCATCTCCCGTATCGTCCCATTGTTCTGTACCGCGTATCATCAGAATTTTTCCCTCCTCACCCACTTCTCTCCACTTACCTTCACTGTTTCTCCCTTCCTTCTTTTCCCACCTTAGATTAGAGCATTTGTCTCGCCACCTGTCTCTTTGTCAGTGGGTGGTTCACGTAAATCGACGGCCATTGTGCTCTGTCTGCCTGTCTGTCTGTCTGTGCGTGTGGTTGTGTAACTGTGTGTGTGTGTGTGTGTGTGTGTGTGTGTGTGTGTGTGTGTGTGTGTGTAACTGTGTGTGTGTAACTGTGTGTGTGTGTGTGTGTGTGTGTGTGTGTGTGTGTGTGTGTGTGTGTGTGTGTGTGTGTGTGTGTGTGTGTGTGTGTGTGTGATCTTTCATTGTTTCTCTATCTGTATATTAGTCTGATATGTGTCGGCCTGCATGAATGTTTGTCTATATCTTTTTGTACGCTTTTCTAACTCTTTCGCTAATATCTGTCCTCACAAGTGTTTCCTGTCTCTCAAACTCTTTCCACATCAACACTACCAGTTTACTAATTTTCATGATTTTTTTTTTATCATATTCTGGTGGAACACATATTGAATGAAATGTGTGAGTCCTAATGAATGTAACTATATAAATATTTGCCCACAGTATCCTCATTACCCCCTGCCAGTTATGTATACTATTAACAGATTTTTTATTCATTCTGGGTTTCCTTCCATTAAATCATCCCTCACTTATCTTTTCCTCAACTCACAGGCGAACGTTCTGACCACCACACGGAAAAACTCTCCCAGGAGCCATCAGCAACCAGTCTTTGTTTACACACTCTATTTTTTGAACTCTCCTATATTTGGTAGAGAATTTTTTACCTCTTCCTCTCCCTGGCATAGAGTCAGGAACCCTTTACATTCTCTTTGGTGCGTGTTTCTCCTGGTCCCCCACGCCACTATTTCTATCTATATATATATTTTTTTTTATATACCAGTGTTCCTTTAAAATGGTGTGGTTCAGGCTACGTGCGCATTTCATATATCTTTATTTGAACATGAATATACTCTCACTCACTTGTCGGAAAATAAACATCACCGTGAAAGAGCCGGGGATGGATTGGAGTACGAGCACACATTCCTGAGTGAACATTGTGAATACGTTGACGGTCGCCAATGCTCAGCCATGGGTCGCTTCGAATACTGGGAGGTAGAGTATAAAAAAAAAAAAAAAAAAAAAAAAAAGATAACAAAAAAAATGTATTTCCACCCTGTAGCTATATTTAAGGATCTTGGTGCATTGTTTGAAAAAAAATAAAATAAAAGGATATAAGTATTTATCAGTTTTGCGAGTAAGAACTATCATGTCTTATTAATTACCTTGGGATGGTAAGGAATATACTAGTGCAAACATCAGTCATCAAGGCTCAGGGTTTAGATGTAAGAGTACGTTCATTAATAGTTAGAACAATTTGTGCTCAGCGAAGTGAAGCTTAGAATTATCTTTGTGTTGAAAATTTAGGAGCAGGGAAAAGAATTTGTAACCCTATATTACTCTGGTATGTCACGTATATGTAAATGATGCTCTCTCTTATATTAGGATACTCGCAGCTAAAACACACTATACACACTTACTATCTGCCTTACAGCTTTACTTTCCTTTTCCAAAAGAAAGAAAAACTATATAGAGAAATCCCACTATGAGAGAACTGTGATTTTTTTTTCTTTGTGTGCTAAAATCCACAAGTCAAGTATAAGAAAAATTATCGACCCTGTATTTATATATCATGCAAAACCAAAGATACAGACAGAGTTTATAAAAAAAAAATGTGAGCATCAATGAAGCTCTTCAACCCTAAGGTACTGCCATTTACATATGCCACCTCATTTCCACTACATATATCACAGAGGTCAATTAAAGACGACAGACCGCTCTCAACTTTGGTAGTTACAACTTGATCGAGTCATTATATGTCTAATGAGTTAAGTTTGTGGTTTAAGACAAGGGAAGAGGCGGATCACGCGGTCATACCAAGATCATGTAGTACAGAACGAGATAGTATTGCAAAGGGAAAGGGGGAATTGGTAAGAGAGGACGTAAAATTATGTTGTTCTGTTATAATGTTTATCAATGTGGCGGTGTCTTCTTGGTCGGTTTATTGGTTGATTTCTATGACTTTCTTATTGAATATTGACCCAGTACTTTCTCCATTATATATTCATTTTATATACTTTTCCTCACTTCCTTTTCTCACTTCATCACTTCCTTTTCATCTATTTTTCTCTTGTTTTGCTTTGTCCTGTCTCTCTCCTTCATTTTTCATCCTCTCCCTCTCTTCCTCCTTTTCTCATCCTCTCCTTTTCCTCCACACCTGTCTTCCTTCTATAGTTTTGTGCTTTATACTATCTCCTGCCTGTTTCTCTTCTCCTGTCTTCCTTCTATATGTTTTTTTATTTTTAATCCCTTCTCTTTCCTGTCCCCTTTTCTCATATCTTCCTTCTATATGTTTTTTATCTCTTATCCATTCTCTTTCCTATCCCCTCTTCTCCTGTCTTCCTTCTATATGTTTTTCATCTTTTATCCTTTCTCCTTCCTGTCCTTTCTTCTCCTCCTGTCTTCCTACTATATGTTTTTTTTATATCTTTTACCCTTTCTCCTTCCCGTCCTTTCTTCTCCTCCTGTCTTCCTCTATTCTTCATCCTGTTCCCCAAACTTCCTCGAACCCTTTCGCTCCTCCGTTTTTTCCTCCTTTCTGTTGACGTCCATCCAATATACCTCTCCTCTCTCACACTCCTCCATTATTCCTCCTGCTTCTCCTACTCCTTCCTTCCTTCAGCATTTCTCCTCCTCCTTCCTTACTTCCTCCAGTATTCTTCCACCTCCTCTTCCTCCTTCCTTCCTCCATTATTCTTCCTATTCCTCCTCCTCCTTCCTTCCTTCCTACATTATTCCTTCAGCATACAGTATCCTTCTCTTCCTTCCATATTCTCTGTATCACACTCTTTCTTCTCCTCGTCTGTTTTATATACTCTGGTCTTTCACCTTCCTTCACTCAATTATTTTCTATTCCCTCTGTTTTTTATTCATTACGTTTTGCCTTCCTATCCTGCTTTCATTTCATGCGTGTCTTTTTTTCTATTTCTTCCTTCTATTGCCTTCTTTAATTATTCATTCCCTTTCCTCTTTAATTCTTCTTCTTCCCATTCTTTTCGTACTCTTCCTCATTCTCCGTACAGTCTTCTTTCCCTCTTCTCCTCTTTGTCCTTCTTTGGTCTTTTCTCTCCTCCTCCCTTCTCTTGTTAAGACTCATCTAATTCATTTCCTGCTATATTTTCACCTCCATCACTTCTCATCTCCAGACATTCATTTCCTTTCTCATTTTTGTCTCTCTTTACTTTCCCGTCTTTCCTCTGCGCTTCTTGTTATCCTCCTCCTCCTCTTCTCCTCTCCTTCCTTTCTTCTTTATCCTCCTACCTTTCCTCTCTTACTTTGGCCACTCTTTATATTCTTCTCGCCTCCTTCCTATCCTCTCTTCTTATGCCGCCCTCTATTCAATATTATTCCACAACCACAACCACCACCAAAACCACCACAACCACCACCACCAACCCCGTCTCTTCTCATCCCTTCCGGCACCTCGTCAACGCTGGCAACAGTAGCTCTAACCCACAGTCTCATACAAAGGAAAGACAAAACACACACTGTACTCTTCTCGAATGAACGTACAGCAGCGAACAAAACATCTCTCCCATCTGCAGGTGTTTAAATTTGAATGGTATATAGGTCCTAAAGATATGATGATGTATTTAGCTATATTTGCCGTATACATAACAAGGATGTATACAGTATTACTCATTCGTTTACTGCCTCAGCACAGAGATACGATTGACTTGGTACAGGTGTAGTTTCGTCCGCTTTTGTATCTCTCTTCTACATGTGTTTGTATTGGTCAAAGTTATAAGACCGAGTTTTTTGTTTGATGAAAAATTGTCATCTTTGTTATTTAATTATAATATCTATCAACGAATATAAAAGGAATCTATGGTTGTCCTTCAGTGTGACTGCCAGTTCATATGTTTATCTCAAAAATCAATGTCTAATAATTTTATCAAGTGGGCTTTGGGTTTCTCTCCTGATGACTGAGTTCCACCTTTTCTAATCACTAATTCACTATATTGTTATTTCTCTCATACAGTGTTATCCGTGAGCTGTGAGGTTAAAATGGTTTAGAGGAAGATTTGATGTGGTGGGCTTAGTGTGGCTTAACTAGGGGGTTTAGAGTGCAGTGGGTGGAAAAATGTCCGGGATTAACTGTAGCTGATGGTGGGGTGAATGTATAGGAGGGTGGGACGGGCCTGGAAATTTATAGGCAGTGTATAGTAGGGAAGGTGAAGCCAAGCTGGGAGTTACGGCTCATAAACTGTATCATTATAAAAGAGTAAAACTTCAGGGTTATGGAGTAACCTTAAGTTAATGATCATACGTGGTTCGTGGCATCGGAAAGACCTGGGAATAATTTTATCATGTAGGGGGCGGAGAGATAATCACGTTAGTAAAATTAAAACACCTGATATGGGTTTCCTTGTAGTGTTGTAGGCGATTGACGACACCATTGGTTACTAATTTGATGTAATGTATTCAGCCACGTATCCCTCTACGTTAACATGGGTAGTGGGAGTGGGTTGCAGTCTCTTCCGTTTTCAATTCTTTCCACTAAAGGTGCACAGAACCAAGGAGCTGAACACCTATCGTCTGAAGTCTTTACCATAAGTTTCTTTCGGGGAGTTTCCCACATGGTAGAAAATAAGAAATGGGCATTTGATGATGACAATGATGATGCGTGAAGAATTAAGAATTTTTAAAAGCCTTTTCTCTGTTTATAGCGACGAATATTGAATGGAAGCAGTTAATTTATTCTTATCATAATTATATCCGCATCGGTTTACGAAAACATAGTATATAGTTGATAAAATAGTTCTAAAAAGCATGTTTTTATTCAAGAGAACATACACATTTTTAAATACGAGCTTGATCTAATACACACTAAAAAAGGACATCCGAGTTAAAAAAGAAAAGTGCAAATTACCAATGTTAATCTCGTGGGGAAAAATGTATTACAACAAGTACAAAAGGTCCAATAGTTCACCAAAACACAATACTTATAAGAAAAAAATCCGGTAAAATTCGCTCCGCAGGACACTTCAGTTTTGGGAGAAAACAGCTGACTCAGGAAGTGACCACCTGGCGAATGTTTGGAGGGGACACAATCAGGAACTGAGAGAGGTGACAGTTCGACCACTCCTGGGAGAGTTTATGAGGTCACAAAGAATGAGATGGGCAGGTCACAAGGCAAGAATGGTCAGAGAGAGGGGAGGCCGGCGTGGATGTTTTCTAGGCAAAGTGGATTGTAGCTGACCCGGTGAGACTACTGGGGTGCATGTAGGAGCAGGAGTGTGGAGGAGGGGACCGTGATGGAACCCAGGAATAAATGAAAGGAACTAAGATGTAAGAGGAGGAGGAGTAGGAAGAGGAAGTCATGGCGGGAGTGAAGTGAGGTGTTAAAAAGAGAAAGAGAAGCAAAAACGGAGATGGAGGAAGGAAACTTAGAGAAATGGAGTTATGGAGAAGGAATCCATGACGAAGAAAGTCAGGAGGAACACAGATGAAAATACACAAATATCTAAGAATCAACAGGAACGCAATTATCACACCGTAATGATGGAAACGCTGAAGATTATTTGTTAGTGATAACTCTACGAGGAAATACATACCAGTAGTGAGAAAAACACGTAATAGGAAAATAAAAAAACGCAAAAATATTTACAATATGCTGATTCTTAGGCGAAGAGTAGATAAGATATCTTAAAGGAAACTTGAGATTATTATGTAAAATACCGGTATATTTAATTTTTTCTTTGGGCAAGTTAGCAAGTAACGTCTCTAAAACACTTTTTGCTGCCCCAACGTAATATTTCTTATAAAACATGACAATAAAGTAACCAATAAAGCAGGTCACTAGCTTTTGAGAGAGAGTATACTGTAATGAGACTTGATTAACTGGAGCATATTATACGAGTATATTCCTGTTATTTAGAAGCAATAATTGATCATCAATGTATTTATCCTATCTATAAGTTACAGTAAAAACAGAGTACATATACAGTTACAAGATATATGTAGCTTTTTCTTTCATACTGACGAAAGAATAGGATCAAGAATTAGGGTAAACACGAGATGAACCGCTTTCCGTTGCCTTCACGCCCTCGTCCACACAAACCATAAAATATAACAACACCCAAGTCATAAAAGAAAAACTAATTAATTTTCCTGACTAATGAAGGTCAGTTGAAAATTTCCTTTAATTTTTCCCATGTATTAATTTAATATCCGGAATTCAGGGGCGTGATAAATTCTGATAGTTTTTACGCCTTCCTTCCGCTGGCCTTCTTGTGGCTTCGCAGATTTTTCGTTCATCATCTTTGCTTTTCTCTTTTCCTTCCTTCTTTTCTTCCGTCCTTGAAGCCTGTCTCCTGCACCTCTATTCATTCTTCCTTCTCCTCCTTCACCTTCCTCCTCCTCCTCCTCTTCGTTCGTCTTTAATTTTATATATATTTCCAATCCTCCTCCTCCTCCTCTTTATCATTTTCTTGGCTTGAAGGCTACGTTTTAAAGCGTACATAAGGCGTTGAAATATATAATAAAATATATGTTATAAATCCTCAGATAAATAATTCCGTAAGCAATAGATTCCATAGTGTCTCTCTCTCTCTCTCTCTCTCTCTCTCTCTCTCTCTCTCTCTCTCCTCTCTCTCTCTCTCTCTCTCTCTCTCCTCTCTCTCTCTCTCTCTCTCTCTCCTCTCTCTCTCTCTCTCCTCTCTCTCTCCTCTCTCTCTCTCATCTCTCTCTCTCTCTCTCTCTCTCTCTCTCTCTCTCTCTCTCTCTCTCTCTCTCTCTCTCTCTCTCTCTCTTTCTCTCTCTCTCTCTCTCTCTCTCTCTCTCTCTCTCTCTCTCTCTCCTCTCTCTCTCTCTCTCTCTCTCTCTCTCTCTCTCTCTCCTCTCTCTCTCTTCTCTCTCTCTCTCTCTCTCTCTTACTATTTATTTTCCTTCTTATCTCCCCCATGCATTTTTTTCCGTTTAGTTCGCTCTGTTCCCTTTCTTCATGTGTTGTGTATTCCTTATCTCCACCCACTTCCTGTTCTTCCTCTCTCTCCTTTTTCCTCGGTATTTCTTTTATCTTATTTCTTTTTTTTTCCTCTCCCTGTCTATTTTTACCCTGTTTTCGTTATAATCTTTCCTATATCGCCATTCAATGCATTTTTATTTTTCCTTTTGCCAGTATTTATCTTAATTTGTTTGTCATTATTGTCTTATTTAGTCTTATTTTTCTATCGTCATCTTTATTTTTCATTTTATCATTCATTTTTCTCCTACTCCAGTTGCTTCTCTATTTATTTATTTATGTCACTTTTCGTTTCTCTATGTCTCTGTCACTCACTCACTTTCTCTTCTTTTTATTCCCCTTTTCATCTCTCCACCTTCAATTACCTTTCCCTCCCACTCCATTCTTTTATCCACATCTCTCATTCTTTCCCTCCTCCATTATTTTCTGCTTCCAACGTTCCCTTCCCTTTCCTCGTCTCCGTGTCCTTCCCTCTCATCTCTCTTTAATCCTTTTACATGTTGCCTTCCCCTTTAATTTGACCTCATTTCTTTTCCCTTGAATCTCACTTTTTCGCAACCTCTCTTTCTCTTCCCTCCCTTCCCTTTCTTGCGGTCTTTTCCCGTCTCCTCTTTTGCTTTCCTCTCTATTCCCTCTTTCCTTTCTATTCTGTTTCCTCTCCCCATTTAGATTTATGTATATTTTCTTCGCTGTCATCTTTTATTTCACTTTCTTTTAGCCTCGTCTGCCTCTCACTCTGTTTTGCTTTTATCTTTCTGTACACAAAAACATCTCCAAAAAGCTACGAACCTAATTTCACTAAATGCAGAGACGACAGATAGGATTAGCGTTACGAAAGAAGTGATTACATTTTGAAGCGATCAGCAGAGTGCAGGCAGAAATATACAACGTGCACAATAGTTGCAAAAAAAAGAAGAAGAAGAAGAAAAAGAGCTAGTGAAATTTGGTGCGGCGGTTCCGTAGATTTTCACGAATTTTAGAGAGTAAGGAAGGGGTCACTCTGAAGTTTGTGGTCTCCGAACGTCCTTCTATTTGTCTTTCGTCTGATAATAATTCTTGTCTCCAGTTCTTCCCTTCCTTCCTTCCTTCCTTTCTTCCTTCCTTTTGTCTCCACTTCCCCGTTCTATTCACTCATCCCACTGAACTCACTTTCCTTTTACTTTTACTTTTATCTTACTCCTTACTTTTATCATCAGCTCCTCGGGGATCTCTCTCATATTTCATCCCTTCCCCCACGAGTCTTCCCCAATTCACCAAGCATCAAGTATTTCCAACAGACTGTCCGTTTTTCCCTCTAACACTTGCCCAGGGATTTTGCCCCCCATGTTTACCGGGTCATGTAGCGTCTCTAAATATTTACTACCTACTTCTCTTCATTGTTCCCTTCCTACGTTCTACTTTTTCCAAAACCTCGCATATACTTCCTAAACCTCCAAATTTTTCACTCCTCGCCCAAATGGTTCTTAGATTTTTAAATATTCGTTGGTTGATAACAATGATATATATAATATACAGGTATATATATGCATACATACATATATATATATATATATATATATATATATATATATATATATATATATATATATATATATATATATATATATATATATATATATATATATATATATATATATATATATATATAAACGACATCCCTATAATTTCTTGCCTCATACCTTCCTCGGGACTTCCAAGTTTCCCCACCCAGCCAGCCTTAACAGCCGCTGTCCATTACCGTAACTCAGCACATTTGCCACGTCTTCACCCTCCTATTAGGCTCAATTATCCCTCCTGCCCGCCTCCCTCAACCCACAGCAAGATAAGAAAAAAAAAAAAAAGGAAATATTTGGAAGCATATACTGAAAAAAATTAACAAGATATGAGTTGATGAAATGCATGGTTGAAAAAAATGGGATGTCTATAGGAAATGAAGAACAGAAAAAGTAATTGCAAAGTATTTGAAAATCGGTAAATATTATTTAAATCGTAAAATCGTATTGCTGTGCCTGCCTTTACATACCCGCTTTTACACCCACATGATATTTTCTTTGATAATAAAAATGAATTTACATGTGCTTTACACACTATGACCCGTTATCGTCTCTATCAACATCCTCCCTGGTACGTGAATTCACTTGATATTTCCCAGATTTTTACTGACAGAACATGAAAGGTTTAGACTACAGAAGCTTTGACGAGAAAATATTACAATATTCAAAGAATAATACAGCGATTTTTCATATATATATATATATATATATATATATATATATATATATATATATATATATATATATATATATATATATATATATATATATATATATATATATATATATATATATATATATATATGTGTGTGTGTGTGTGTGTCTGTGTGTGTGTGTGTGTGTGTGTGTGTGTGTGTGTGTGTGTGCGCGTGTGTGTGTGTGAGTGTGTTTGTGTGTGTGTGTGTGCAATAATTCTAAGCATAAATACAACAGTATATAATTATGATGCAAGAGAATAATATGACATGCACAATTCCGACTGCAGAAACACACAGGAACTAACACCAACAAAAACCAATTTAAAGAAAAAACCCACAACAACCCCATGCAGTCTCAAACGCAAGCAGACATGCAAACGTATATAGCCACCAACACAATACGAACGCACACAACTGCAACCACACACACACACACACACACACACACGCACCCTCCCTCCTTCCCTCCCTCCCTCACACATACCAAACAACTTTGTAAAACATTTCCTTTCTATTCAGGAGAGAGTCTGGGGCACGTGCATGGGGGGGGGGGGAATGGGGGGAATGGGGGGTTGATGATCAGAGGTACGGAAAAGGGAAGCTGGAGTAAGGGACGGAGTAAGGGACGGAGTAAATGGCGGACCAAGTAAATAGAGGAGGAAGTAAATAGTCAACGAAGTAAATAGGGGAGGAAGTAAATAGTCGACGAAGTAAATAGAGGAGGAAGTAAATAGGGGAGGAAGTAATAGTCAACGAAGTAAATAGGGGAGGAAGTAAACAAGACAGAGAAGAGAGAGGGACTAAATTAACGAAATGGAGACAGAGGACGAAGAAAGGAAGGGAGGGACAAGCAAAGATTAAAAGGACTGAGAATACGGGGGGAAATAAGAATTAAAGAGGGGCAATGAAAGGTCATTAATTATTGTTGTAGGGAAGGAATGAAGAAAATATGAGGAGGCGAGAGGCTAAGGAAGGTACAGGCTGTCTAGAAAATAACAGTGAAACAATACTATGTGGAAGAGGGATGGGTGAATGGGGAAAGTTTGGACCAGATAAAGGGAAAAGAAGCAAGAAAATAAGGAAATGAAAAATGGCTTAGGAAATGAGAAATGGCCTAGGAAATGAGAAATAGCTAAGGAAATGAGAAATAGCCAAGGAAATGAGAAATAGCTAAGGAAATGAGAGATTGCTTTGGTAATGAGAGATTGCTTTGGAAATAAGATATAGCTTTGGAAAGGAGATATGGCTTAGGAAATGAGAAATAGCTAAGGAAATGAGAGATTGCTTTGGAAATAAGAAATAGCTTAGAAAATGAGAAATAGCTTAAAAAATTAGAGGTAGTTTGATAAAGGCAAGGATGTCATGAAATAGGAGAAAAAACTAGAGACGAGGGAAAGCACGAAGGAAAACAAGACGATTAGCGAAACAGGGACGAGGTCAAGGACAGAGGAAGGTAACAAGGACAAGGCAAAGAGACGAGTAAAACCTGGCCAAGGAAAGGAAAGGAAAGGAAAGGAAAGGAAAGAAAGGAAAGGAAAGGAAAGGAAAGGAAAGGAAAGGAAAGGAAAGGAAAGGAAAGGAAAGGAGAGGAGAGGAGAGGAGAGGAGAGGAGAGGAGAGGAGAGGAGAGGAGAGGAGAGGAAAGGAAAGGAAAGGAAAGGAAAGGAAAGGAAAGGAAAGGAAAGGAAAGGAAAGGAGAGGAAAGGAAAGGAAAGGAAAGGAAAGGAAAGGAAAGGAAAGGAAAGGAAAGGAGAGGAAAGGAAAGGAGAGGAAAGGAAAGGAGAGGAAAGGAAAGGAGAGGAAAGGAAAGGAAAGGAAAGGAAAGGAAAGGGAGCCAGGATCTAGACATGTGAGAAGCTGGGGAAATAGAGGGAGTGGGCCCAGGAGGAAAGAGAATTTGTATTTAGGGAGTGCGATTGAAGTTGTTGGTGTAGATAGGGAAAGGAACGAGTATAGGAGTCAAGAACAGGTGGGTGTACTGTATAATATGTTGTCAGCTATCGTTCATGGATTAGCATACTGTTTGTTATGATTAGAGTCTATATATATATATACGTGATGGAGGATGTCAAAACAGTTTCCTTTCACATTCCCCTTCATCCTTCAAGATCTATCATTTTTTTAGTAACCAATGAAACGAGGATGAAATTCCGAATTTTGAGTTGGGGTGCTTGGTGTGTGGCGAAAGCTTTTACACACTATTTCTATACCTCTATATCTCTATATATCTATATATCTGTATATCTATATATCTATATAACTATATCTATATCTATCTCTATTTCTATCTTTATCTCTATCTCTCTCTTCCACCTGCCTTGTCTCAGTTGTTCTGTCCTTCTACTTTTTCTGCTTCCTCTTTTCCTTCCTCCTCCTTCAGTTCCTCCTCCTCCTTCCTTCTTTCCTCCTCCCCCTTCTCCTCTTTTCTCTTTCCTTGAACCGTACAACAGTTGAATTATGGCATGGGGATTATAAACTGACTTTTCATCTCTCTCCATCATTCTGTTCCCTAATCCAATATTTCTTTCAGACCCCCTGTTATCTATCCCCTTCTGTCTACCTCTACCATCCTTTCCTTTCCTTTCCTCGGTACAATGTCTGGACCTCAAACTAAATACACTTGGGAAGATAACAGCCAAAGGGAACAAAATATTAGCCAGAGTGATCCCAGCATCAAAACAAGCTGTCAAGCCAATACTGTATTTGATATTGGTCACTTTGAACCAGAGTCAGGAAGCTCACTCATGGATCAATGGAATAAGCTGGCTATATCTCCAAAAGGAATGGACGTACGTATACAGTCAAGAGGAGAAGTTCAAATACGTTCACAACAACCAGCTTTACGATTCTGATTCCTGCATAATTATACTGAATTGTAGATGGTTTGACATTCATTCACCTTTCACGATGACCTATACGATGGCTTAGTGTATAATCTATTGGGCCATTGTACTGCTTTATCGTCACCTTTTTGGGCCAGTGCTTAAGGGAGTAGTACACGAATGGTAAATCTGGAGCAAATGATTCCTCCAAACTATTCCAGGCAACAGGATACCATTATATTTCTTCATCTGGGTCTGTTTCCTGGCACACTTTGGAGGAATCAAGGCGCTCCAATTTTTCAAAAGTATACTATCCCCTTAATTAGAGAGAGAGAGGAAAGAGAGGAAGACAGAGGTGAAGAAATATGATACAATATGTAATGGTTGTCTGAGATGGTTCGTACATACAGTTCTTACAATATATTTTTGTCCTTGTTTTTCCAATGTTAGGGAAAGGTTGCCCTGATAATGTGTCCCCATTTTCCATCTGCCCACCACACCCTATTTCCTTCAACCATTCTTCCTACAGGTTTCATATCATTTGACCTTTGTTTGTCCCAGGCAATAATGACCATTTTGAACTCTGGTTTGACTCTAGAAATTAGTGTTTGACCCCGATGACCTTGTTGTACCCCAATGACTCTGTTTAACCCCAGAGGTGACCTTGTTTAACCTAGGAAAGACCCTGTTTAACCCTAGGAAAGACCCTGTTTAACCCTAGAGAAGACCCTGTTTAACCCTATAGAAGACCCTGTTTAACCCTAGAGAAGACCCTGTTTAACCCTAGAGAAGACCCTGTTTAACCCTATAGGAAAGACCCTGTTTAACCCTAGGAAAGACCCTGTTTAACCCTAGAAGACCCTGTTTAACCCTAGGAAAGACCCTGTTTAACCCTAGAGAAGACCCTATTTGACCCCGATGACCCTGTTTGACCCCGATGACGGTTGTTTGTTGACCCCGATGACCTAGTTTGCCCCCAGAGTTAACACCGCTTGGCTCTCTTGTATTGAAGTCACGCGCCAGGAATCTCACGTGACAATTAAAAGTCTTCCTCCAAGTCAACAAAGAGCAATTTATCTACTACTCCTCTGATACGAGTTTTTTTATTTATTTTATTTTTTATTTTCTAACTCTGAGAACTTCAAGGTATCAGTCTTGTTATCGATGGTAGTTTTACATTGAATTAAAGATAAACAGAGCCAAGGTCATACTGTTATACTCCACGGTACTATGTTATTTAATTCAGACTGTAGTATTTGGGAGGGTATGGGAATGGATGCCTTAATTAAAACTTTATGGCAAGAGTGAAGGTATAATTTATTATCTATGAAGTGAAGTGCTTCTATATTTCAGCGCTTAAACGTACACAAACGAAAAAGTCAATGAATTCCGAACATGAATAATTATATGGGGATACAATCATTCATGTGTATAAAGGAACACAGGATCATAGTTAGTTAAGACTATGATGAATTCGACGTTGTTTATGTAAATATATTGAGCTTATTACCAGCTTTGATCTGAATTTGGCAAGGTAAGTCTTAAATTGCATATATCCTTCGTTATTAGGAGATTTTTTTTTTTTTATTTATTAGCATTTCATTCGTGATTACGATAACTGTATGGTGACATTAGACAAAAAATAAATCTCTTATACTGTATTATTCACATCGCATTCGTTGGTAGGGAATAAGTTGTCTTAAATTCTGGCAGGTATAAAAAAAAAATCATATATATATACTTCTAAAGGTCAGAGGACATTTTTCCACCCAGGTCACTCCAAGCCATTAGTAGCAATTTATAATATACACTTTTTTTTTTTTTTTTTTTTTTTTTTTTTTTTAACCCAGGCAACGTATATAACTGTGTGGATAATTGTGTGTATTTTAACCACTGGCGTGTCCGCGTTCCCAGACCTGACAGATGAACGCGCTTTTTGTGAGGTAAGTGAACATTAATCTTGCTTTCGGAGCTCTCTGGTGGTCGGGCACGCATGTATGTACACGGTCTCTCTCTCACTTGTATTTTCTCTCTTTTTCTCTACTTTTTATTACTCTCTCTAACATTTTTTTTTTTTTTTTTGTACACCTTTGCTCGGCGTCATTTTTCTTCTCCTTTTCTCGCCTTATCGTTTTTTGCCTTCTAGTCTCCTTTTAATCTATCTCTCGTATTTATTTTATTTTTTGTCTTTTCCTCATCTTTCAAGCGTGGTTTTCTCGGCTCTGTCCTTTCTATGGGTTAAGTTCTTCCTCTCGCGTCATTCGTCCTTCAATTACTCTCTCCACTTTTCACTCTTCCCCTTCACCCTTTCCTTCCACATTTCTATCTAACCATCTCTCCTACTTATTATACACACCTATTAATCAACTTCATTTATTGTATCTTTTCTCTTCCATTTCATTCTTTCTTTCACTTCATCTCTCTCCCTCTCTTAATTAAACAACCAACCACGCTCTCCCCTGCCGCCACGCCTTCTACAGCCACCCCCCCAGCAGGAGGTAGGGGGGCGTCGTTGGGGGCTCTGAAATCAAGTATGTATACAGGCTAAAGGGAACCCAACAGATGGATGACGTAAAAAGAAAAGAAACCATTAGTAAGAAGCAACACCCACTGAGGCTCGGAAGGAAGGAAGGGAGGGTGAGTATGTGTGTGGTATCAGGTATCTCATTCTAGGGACACTAGCTGAGGTTTTGTGAGGTTGTGAGGTTTTGTAAGATGATGTTAGAAGTGAACTGGACGCCACTCATTATGGTGAGAAGGGTTGGAATGATAATGTTGTTGATGATGATGATGAGGAGTTAGGAGTAGGAGTGGTGGTGACTGAGTGGAACGAAAGCCTAAAAGGAAGCAGCAAATAAAAAAGAAAAGTAGGTTTGCCATTAGTATTGTACAGGGATAGATGGATGGATGTATGTAGGTCTAGAGTTCTGGTGTGTGTATATAGGTGGGTGCTGTATGTAATGTGGAGGCCTTGGGGTATAAATTCTCCATTACTCAGGATCCAACAGTAACAGGATGGGAGTTAGGTTGTTTGTATTTTTTGTATTGTTATCTTTGTTTTCATCAGCGTTCGTCTTAACTAGCTAACATCGTGGACCATCAACGGTATTACTCTTATTTTTATAATCGTCATCAAAAATATTATTATGAATTGTTGTTGTTATTTGTACTGCTGATTTTGGATGACCGTGTGTCTAATTTTATATTCTATATGTTGGGGCAAGTGAGGACTAGACACCAAGAGCCGACATTACTTCCTCACTTGTGAAATACGAGAGAAAAAGGTCGAATATCATGTTCAATTTCGTTGGAGATATCTAGACACATTACGTTTGAAGGAGCAGAAGGCGAAGTAAGGGACACCGTTGTGTCGCAAAACTTGAGAAATTATGAACCTTAATTAAATTCACAGACAATATTACACGTCATAAAATAATTATATTCCCTGAATGAAAAAAAAAGAGGGTCAATTAAAGCAAAAATATTCTCTTGACTATACAAATTACCACGGAGAACAGACCCCGGAAATCCTCGACACTGATTGAATTATTGGGAAAACGAAATGCTATTACAATATAGGGATGCATGAAATAGTCAGCCGAAAACAATCCCCTTTTACATCGGATTGCATACGTGGTAGAACTGATGACGGGAAAAATAAAACGTATTTAAGTCTATTTTCAGGTATCATAAACTCATTCCAGTCCGCTGATTTTTTTTTTATATATACATATATTTTTTTTTATCATTTTTTTTTTTTTTTTTTTTTTTTTTTTTACACCGACGGTATACGGATCAGAAATCTATAAAAATGATGGTTTGCATTATTGTGGAAGAGATCTCTGAAATGGAAGTGGACTGTAAATATAATACAATCAGATTGGAATATCGTAATGTAAGTGGATGGAAAACATAGGCATTCGGCCGTGCTAACATTCAATAAATGTTCTGTTGTGTTACGGGTTTTCGTTAAGCCTTTTAAACGTTGATCAAAATTCCTCTCTTTGCAGGGCTATTTTTTTTTTTTTACCCTACTGTAATTATTGATGGTCAGGCTTAAATTAAGACTAAATGTTATAGATTATTGTATCTTTTTTATGAAATAATTAATGAAACTTGCATTTTATCTGAGGGTCAGGAGGTGCTTCATCTTAGGTGTTACCATGAACGAACGAACGAACAATAACACAAACGAACGAACGAACGAACGAGTCGGAAAGTGAAATATAAAAAAATATTATTCCCCGCATCGACAAGATTACATACTGTATCACCGTCGGCCAATTTTTTTTACTTTCAATTCGTCATCGAAATGTTTGACTATTTTTTGCCCAATTTCGGTCTTCACCACATATTGCCATTCCCACCGGTCCTGCCCCCCCCCCCCCTTTTTCTCTCTGTCTCTGTCTCTGTCTCTGTCTCTGTCTCTGTCTCTGTCTCTGTCTCTGTCTCTCTCTCTCTCTCTCTCTCTCTCTCTCTCTCTCTCTCTCTCTCTCTCTCTCTCTCTCTCTCTCTCTCTCTCTCTCTCTCTCTCTCTCTCTCTCTCCCCCCCCATTTCCGTGATGTTGTTTTTGGCATGCGTTTGTGTGGAAAGCATTTGCGATTTTCTCTTTTTCACTTGGGGTCCACAGCTGGGTGAGGGGAGGGAGTTTCCAGACACAATAGTGGATACAAGTCGTCCTCTGCACCATTCATATTAACCATTACCATAATATTATACATACTTTCAAGTTAACATAAGAAATTCATAACTCAGGAAAATATAGCACTATAGGAAATTACACATGCAGATTATTAAATGCCCGACATGTAAATATTATGATTTGGAAAGTTTGAAGAAGAGGGAAAATGTGTAGGTAGTTCATGATTGTTCACTGTAGGATAGGACATCTCCACTGTGGAATAATTAATGTGACGCAAATGTGTAGCCAACAAGGATGACACGATCTACTAGTCAATGCCAAAGTTACATATTCCTTTGCAAAAGATTTAGTTTCCAGGGAGAGTTAACTTTTTTTTTTTTTTTTTTTTTTTTTTTTTTTTTTGTACCTCAATTTGCTCGTCGGGAACAATGCAGTAAGCGTAGTGTTCCTGAGAAGTAAAATAAGAAAATAAAAAAAACCTGACTAACCAACAACACTGTGGAAATGTTTGGACCAGATTGTGGTAGTTAGATCGCTGTCTGGCGAATAGCTTAGCTCTTATCCCTCAGTTTTATCAGGGCTGGGAAAACTTTAGTGTGTAATTTAAGTTTGGTAGTTGTTGTGTGAGGTGTGTGTTGATGGCAGGGGACAGTGGAGGCGTGTGTGTGTTGTGGGGGGAGGGGAGGGGGTCCCAAGGCACAACTGTCAGCAAAGACAAGTTTCTGTATCTCTGTGTCTTTGTTCTGATTCCATTCTAGGGCGACACAATTTGAATATTTCTTTGTGACTAAGTTTCGAAGGTTGTGATATCACGAGTTGTTTGGAAGCTTGTTTTGCTTTCGTGTTTCAGCCTTCTGATCCAATACATAAGTATAACTAAAGATATATATATATATATATATATATATATATATATATATATATATATATATATATATATATATAATTTAAATACAAATATAATCTGAATACAAATTAGGTATGTGTGTCTATATATAAATTTACATTTTAAAATTAGCTTGTTAAAGAAAATATAAATATATATCATATTACACACTGTATCTTAAAACCTCTGGAACATAAAAATGGTGAAAACAACATTACAGTAATAATGCATTTCGCAGAATTATTATGAAAAGAATTAGAGAATTCTGAGGAAACACTAATGTTCCAGGCGGTGTGTTGTTCTTCCGGGAACACTATTCTCTTCCTTGTAACCCTACTCTCTCACCACACACACACACTCTACTCTACCACAACACTTCCAACAAACTATTTTCATCTCACCAGACTTTCTCCACAGTACTCACACCCTTAATACACACATCCATTCATTTCTATGACATTATACTTAATCTAACAACCCTAATATCACTCCACATCTTCATTAATTAAGCTATCCTCCTTCACCCATACGTCTTCAATACTACCATCACGATTTTTGAGTAGTAGAGGTTATTTGTTGAATCGAATTTATAGTTGTCTATCGATCTAGCTTCATTTAAAGAGACAAAATTACTCTAGATGACTAGATGGGAGTGTGATATAATAGGATAATTTGGGGATACTGATTACTCATTTATCTAATATTTAAACCCTACTATTTCAGATATAAACATCACAATGATCCACATGTACTCATCACAAGGGAGGGATGAGCCAAAGCAATCATGCCACAACTTAGCACGACACGGCTGTGAACGCAAGCCTCACCCATTAACAAATCCAGCAGGAGCGATAACACACACCTGCACGGACCAGGAGCAAATCCAGGGCCTTGTCGCTGCCGAAATCCGATCTCGTTTCAAACAATAAAGCGCTCCCAAAGGTCCAATATGTGTGTACAGTGCTAAGGCTGGTGTGAGTTCGAGTCCCGTCTCAGTAAGTGGGATTTCTCCTTAATATAATGTAGTAGATGTGAAAACGCAAATGGAGGTGATTGGATTCGAACCGGTCCAGTGCTGACTAATGCAAATATACAGGATATTATAAATTGTACTATAATCTACCACAGGCTCTATACTTTTCACAATTACTTATCACAATTTCTGACGGAAGGGTTTGAGAACTTAGGCATCAACGAACAACGATCTCACTCTCCTTCCAACGGTAAACAAAGATCTATTGAAAGTTTAAGAGTCTGTGATGTTGTCGGCGAGGTGGAAGATACCCATTCCTCTGAACTATGCGACGAAACACATTCTACCTCTATGGATGCTGCTATGTGTCACAGTCTAAGGAAATCAGTGGCCTCCATTTGCCGGCAACATCACCGTCCCCATAAAATACCAGACGTGGATGGTGTGCTTGGTGGGAAGGGCAGCAGGAAGGACCTCTTAGTGAAGCTAGTGGCAATCAGTCCCTCATTGGTCTTAGTGATAGAGTCCTATTCTGGGCGAGGGTCTCCCAAGTGTGTTAGATTTGGGGAAGTCTTCTTCTCCCAAGACATCTAATGATAATTTGTTTGAGTTAGAGTAAATTTATATTAGGTCTTGTTACATATGTTAAATTGCAATTAGCTTAGGATAGTCCGTGTTCTGTGAAGCGATCTTGCTTTTAAGTAGGTATATATGTATAATATTAAGTTTCATCACTTTTGCAAAGGAAAACTTAGTATAGACTGAAACAGGTGGTCAGGTAGGGTTTAAGAGGCTACTTTACGTGTTAGTGGACAGGGCTGTATAAAGCTACACTTCCTTAAATTAATATTAACCAGGTTTGTTTAGACTGACATTCGTGCTTCGAGAAATAAACACAACCCAATAAGTACAGCCAATCATGGGAGGAGAAAACATATGTGGAGCGGTGAATAATCTCAGACCGAACACACTTGGTGAATTCGCTCCCGGGCCGCCTGATCAACACTGGTAATTGGTGCCTACAGTAGTGCCAGGTACAGTGCCGGACATCAGAGGCACTCGGTGGACGCAGGCTGACCAAGGGATAATAGAGCTGGATGTGGTGGTCAGCTTGAGAGGAGACTGGAGGTAGATAAGGGGGTCGAGTGTGGAGAGAGGGGGGGGGGAGGATAAAGGATGTGTGTGTGTGTAGGGGGGGGGGAAGGAAAGGGGTCGAGTGTGTGTGCGAGAGGGAGAGGGCGTGGGTCGAGTGTGTGTGTGTGTGTGTGTGTGTGTGTGTGTGTGTGTGTGTGTGTGTGTGTGTGTGTGTGTGTGTGTGTGTGTGTGTGTGTGTGTGTGTGTGTGTGTGTGTGTGTGTGTGTGTGTGTGTGTGTGTGTGTGTGTGTGTGTGTGTGTGTGTGTGTGTGTGTGTGTGTGTGTGTGTGTGTGTGTGTGTGGAGGGGGTCGAGGTTATGTGTGTGTGAGGAGGGGGTCGAGGTTATGTGTGTGTGTGGAGGGGATCGAGTGTGTATGTGTACGCGTGTGTGTGTTGGGGGGGGGTCGAGGTTATGTGTGTGTGTGGGGGGGGGGAGGGGGAGGGTCCGAGTGTGTAAGTATGGGTAAATGAGAAGCAAACAGTGTGTATGGTAAGTTCACCGGAGGATTCGAAAGTAGACGGGACGAACGGATGGGATGTGACAATGTGAGGACGAAGAAAACAATGGCAGGTCGTGTGCGGGAGAATGAAGCAGGGAGTGAGAAAGCGTGTGTTGGATGAGGATAGACGGACAGACAAAGGGAACGCTGTGGAAGGGAAAACAAAGAGCACCAGCCAGCCAGGATCCGACCAAACATCGTCGTAGTCGTACATAGATCGTGGTGGTGGGGAGAGGAAGTAGGTCATGGGGACAGATCGAGTTAGGATAGGCGACAGGGGAGGGGTTAAGTGGGAGAGGGACTGGTGGATGGGAAATGGGTTAAGTGGGAGAGGGACTGGTGGATGGGAAATGGATGAGGCGGCAGCAAATGGGACGGAAAAGGGGCAGTGAAGCTTGCTCTGGGGTGAAGGAAAAGGGAGGGGGACAAGTAGTGATGGAGGGTTAAGCAGGACAGGGTACGGACGGGGAAAGGGCAGGAGATGGACCATGCCTCGCCTGTGTGGCCTAATGGACATAAAGAGTGAATGAGGGGGAGGTGTAGCACTTGTTATACGAGGCAAACCAGGGCACACCGCACCAAGCGCCACCAATGACCACCACCACCAACACCAACACCAACAACAACATCAGGTCACTGTTCTTACTAATTGGTAGGTACTTTATTTGTTGTGGATCTATAGAATGATGAAGATGCATAAAGGTGTTTCTAAATTTGGTACAGTACACTGGCTACAGAAACATCCCAAAAGAACTCATTCATATACCTGTTTTTTTTTTTTAAGAATTATAATTGCTTTGTTTTTTTCAACGTTGTGTTTGTGTATCCCACCGAAGCTTCTAAAAACATGCTACATCAAACGGTGGGAGGAATATAAAAGTGTTAGTCGGTGTTGTCGCTTGGTGAGGTGTGTGTGTGTGCGTGTGCGTGTGCGTGTGCGTGTGCGTGTGCGTGTGCGTGCGTGTGTGTGTGTGTGTGTGTGTGTGTGTGTGTGTGTGTGTGTGTGTGTGTGTGTGCGTGTGTGTGTGTGTGTGCGTGGGCGTGTGTGCGTGTGTGTGTGTGTGTGTGTGTGTGTGTGTGTGTGTGTGTATGTGTGTGTGTGTGTGTGTGTGTGAGCGCCTGGCATGTCCCCCTGAGCGAACAAGGAAGTAGCCAGCGTTGGGGAAGCTAAAAGGCCCCACCTCTTTACACGACACTCAAGCCTCGGCCAGACTTGAGTTACTGCCGCCCGGGATGAAGGGGAAGAAGCTGTTGGGAAAAGGGTAAGGTTAGGTAGGTAGGAAAAGGGACTAAGAGTGTGGACGTGGAGGAGAAGAAGAGGGGTGGGAAAAGTGAAAAAAAAGAGGGGTGGGAAAAGGGAAAAACAAGAATGGAAAAGTGAAAAAAAAGGGGGGTGGGAAAAGTGAAAAAAAAGGGGGTAGGATAAGAGAAAAACAAGAATGGAAAAGTGAAAAAAAGAGGGGGGTGGGTAAAGGGAAAAAAAGGAGAGGAAGGAAAGGGGAAGAGATGGATGGGTGCATGGGATAATGGGTAGAGAAGAATGGGAGGGTAAAAGGGAAGAAAAGTAAGGGTTAAAAAAAGGAGTTAAAATGTGGACTCTGAGGAAATAAGGGAGTGGAGCGTGGTAAGGAAGGTAAGATGAAAGTACCACATCTTGATACTTGATTAGAAAAATAAAGAAATCAAAGCAGGCGTTAGAGGTACTGTGGTGTGTGTTCCAAGCTGGCCAGTGTATAGACAAATCTGACCAAAATATGAAAACACTTTCCTTTTAATTCCGCTCCAAGAACTTAATTAAGGGGAGATTCTCTTTTTGGTGAATAAGAAGGTGTCAGATTCCTCCAAACTATGCCACGAAACAGATCTCATATTAATACCACTGAGGGCAACTGTTTTCTGGTATAGTCAGGAGGAATCACTAGCCTTCCAATAATTTACCAACACGAGATTCTCCTCTTAAAGCAACATACATGATATTCAGGTTCAGGTTCATATGGATGGATGCGACGGGACATACATGGTGATATATTTTACACTCCTGGGATTATCGGCTCCCGTTTGAGATTAATCAGCTAATTCCTTAATTAAATTGGATACAGCGAAAACGACACAGCCTCTGCCAGCCACCATTCGTCTTGTCTCAACGTCACAGGGAGTAAAGGCAATTCAATCAACTTCATGGCTCGCCTGCATAACTTACAGTGAAGATGGATGGATGGATGGATGGATGAATAAATCTATGAGTGAATACAAGGAAAAAAAAAAGTGGAATAAGTTACTGTATTCAGGTCTCTCTAGTGAAGGGTCGATTTCATCATAGTGTTCTCCTTCCCTCTCTTCGTTCCCCCTACACTTCTCTCCAATCTACACTTCCCTATCCTCTATCCCATCCCATTCCCCAGACTTTCCTCTCTCTCTCATCTACGTACCCTCATAACCCTCTCTCTCATTTAATTTCCCTCATTCTCCTCTCTCTCTCTCTCATCTACGTTCCCTTATAACCCTCTCTCTCATCTACGTTCCCTCATACCACTCTCTCTCTCTCATTTAATTTCCCTCATTCCTCTCTCTGTCTCTCTCATCTACGTTCCCTCATACCCCTCTTTCTCATCTACGATTCCCCATACCTCTCCTTTCCCCTCTACGCCCTAATTATCTCAATCCTCATTCACGATCTCCCTTAGCAGCTCATTTACACATCTCTTTGTCCCACTTACAACCTCATTCAAGGGCCTTTATCCTCCTCACAACTCTGCACATCTCCACTCCACTTACTGCAAACCTCTCCATCCATCTCTCCATCTTTTCAAGCTACCCTAAACCAACCCCTTTCCTCTCATTTGCTCTAAACTCATTAACCCTCTCCTCTCCCATCCATCCACTTCAATATTTCCTTCGACTCTTTTCCTACTCCGTTCTGAACCTCACATTTTTTCCAACACAACACCCTAAACCTCACCCTTTCACCCTATGCCTCACCTCTCCACACGACGGTACCCAAAACCTCATTCCTTTCCCTCTATACACAGTAAACAAACTCTAAACCTCATCCATCCCTTTCCCTCTACAGTACACAACCTCTAAAGCTGACATCCCTCCTTTCAATAGTAGTACCTTTAATTCCAGTACTATTCCCCGCTCCTCAGCCTCGAAACATTAGTGGGTGAGTTGTGTAGGAGTGGGTAAGAAGACCCCTTTACTTCCCCTACCGCCAGGCCCTCTTCTCCTCACTGATCTCACTAAGCGGTACAAATTGCCCAACTTCTGATCATTACGTCAGTCCTATGTAAAACGGAAATAACCTTAAAGTCTGCGTTTCCCCTCTTGATGGCCATTGGAGGGTATAACTTGGATACAGGTGTAGTGCCATTTGCAAGGCCACTGGAGCTCTAATGAACCAGAGTGTAATGCAGCGTTTCACCCCATAAGGAAATAATAAAAGTAGCTCGACGAGTCACCAGTAATAATTTCCAGCAAAGAACCCAATGATTCGTAGTCCACCGAGTACTTTGATTATTCCCATATATCAATGACGTTTCATTGGGACTCACATTAAGCTTTTCAAATATTTTGGTCTCGCTTACGCTGCTCTTTTCTCTCTCCTCCACCTCTTACTCCTCCTCCTCCTCCTCTTTCTCTTTCTCCTCCTCCTCTTTCTCCTCCTCTCTCTTCTCCTCCTCTTCCTCCTTCTCTTCTACCTCCTCCTCTTTCTCCTCTTCCTTATCCTCTTATCTATCCTCTCATTCAATATTTAGCCTAGATTAGCCTAATTAAACAGGTAACCTCATAAAAGGCCACTATGGGCCTCCTGTTGCCTGTACTTCCTTTGTATTCCTTTGTATTCGTTGTATTCCTCATTCTCTTCCTCCTCCTTTTCTTCCTCCTCCTCCTCCTCCTATCCCTCTTCCTCCTCCTCCTCCTCCTATTCCTCTTCTTCCTCTTCCTCCTCCTCCTCCTATTCCTCTTCTTCCTCCTCCTCCTCCTCTTATTCTTCCTCCTCCTCCTCCTCCTATTCTTCTTCTTCCTCCTCCTCCTCCTCCTCCTATTCCTCTTCTTCCTCCTTCTCCTCCTCCTATTCCTCTTCTTCCTCCTCCTCCTCCTATTCCTCTTCCTCCTCCTCCACCTATTCCTCTTCTTCCTTCCTCCTCTCATCTCTGTCCCCCTCCAAACAGAACGATCAATTACCTACCATGCCTTCCCCTCCAATCACTGACTCATCTTAACCCCTCCACCACTTGGCTTATTAGCATGCTCCATAAATTCGCTCCCATTAACCTCTATCTCCCTCGACTGACTGACTGGCTGGCTGGCTGGTTGGCTGGCTGGCCTTGCTTTTCCTTGTCTTGCATTTCTTACCTCTGATTATTTTATTTTGTCAATTTTTTTTTTTTTATAGTTTCTCTTCCCCCTTGTTGTTGTTGTTGTTCTTTATATTCATTCGGTTGACTTAAGATTTTATTTCTGGTCGTTCTTTCTCTTCCTTTTTTTTTTTTTTTTTAGGTTCTGTTTATTCTCTACACACACAGTCTTCGTTTATCTTTCGCTCCTGCTCACAAACTTTGCCTTCTTTCTCCCTCTTCTATCTGGCTGGTTTCTTTCTTCTTTCCCTTTTCTTTTCAGTTTTATTTCCACTCCTCTTTCCGTTCTCCTTTTCATTATCACTCGCTTACTCCATTTATTTTTTTTCAGCTGAATCTCACCACTATTATTATTATTATTCTCTCTCTCTCTCTCTCTCTCTCTCTCTCTCTCTCTCTCTCTCTCTCTCTCTCTCTCTCTCTCTCTCTCTCTCTCTCTCTCTCTCTCTCTCTCTCTCTCTCTCTTTCTCTGTCTCCCTCTCTCTCTCTTTCTCTCCCTCCCTCCCTGCCTTCCGGTCCCTTCATCCTCCTGACAATTAATATCTTAGGGCTCGTCAGTAAGCACTAATGGTTCCAATGCGTTAGTACCTGCCACTTTTCCCTCACATTTCTATTATCTGGAATTTACCTCCTCACCGTCTTCCCTGATTTCATTATTTCTCGCCCTGCCTTACTCTTTCCCTCGATGGTTTCTAGTTTTATGGCATTCATTCACTGGGAGTATTACAGGGTGTCCATATATTTATTTACTGATCAGATTGTATTGTATGAACATGTAAAGTTGTTCAGATAATTTATGGACACTATATAGATAAGAAGAATGTAGGTGTAAATACAGTTTGATCTTATTTTAACGACTCGATGAAACATCACATATTTGTTGTCAAAGTTTTATATTCGTTTACTAATTTCATCCACAATTTAATACAACAGTACACGATGAAACAATAACTTACTTACACTACCAAATGATAACCTCATACATGTAAATTGCACTTAAAATAATTAATATATTGCTAGTACAATTTGCATCTTAAAAGGGTAACCTTCCGAATATGAGAGGTGAATCTGTTTGTGGTTGAAATCGATATTTTGCCTTCCAATGTGCAATGTTTACTAGTCATAAAATCTCATGCGTCAAGATGATGACAAAGAAATGCGTAAGAGCAAATTCATGGTGATATTTGATAAGATATTCATGTTAGGAGATCACGAAAATCTGTAACTGTCATGGAATTTCATCACTTACCTTTAACTGGCCCAGCCACAACCTGCTATATGTAGTCACAACCTGTTAGTCACATTCCTGAAAGCGAAATCAAACACCTCATAAATAACATTAACATTCATTTATAAATATTACGTATTTCATATCTGTCAACTGCATGTACGTGACGAGCAACATAAATTTATTTGCATCATATTGTCAACGGATTTTTATAATTTATTATTAACAGCATGCAAAATAAAAACATGAACTTGTTAAAAGAATAATTTTGAAGCATTTATAAGTGAGAGCTGATTTGCTGTTGGTATGATTCCATATGAATGAATGAAATTACACCATTGGCTTCAACCAAAACATTTTACACCTCGGACTATTACTTTCGGTAAGGTTGTTTAGTAATGTTTGTTTATTGATTATTTATGTATATATTTTATAGATATATATAGATATTTTTAATAGGATAATGCCAAAAAATTATGTATAGGTTATTACGAAATATAACCAAAGGTGGGCCACCTGATTGACAACATGAGGATATATTTTGGCAGAGATCCGGAACCAGGATTTTTTTTATCAATCTTAAAATCTTTCACCAGATATGTTTTAATGTTCTAATCTTAACACTTATTGTTAAGAATGATAGTGAAATATGGATGGCTCTGACCGCAGACTTATCACAAGCTTTTCGGGGGATGCTCAGACTTTGAAGAGGTTTGAGGTCCCCGAACACTGCTGCTGTCTTTGTTTCTCCTCGTGGTATAACACTCCAGGCCGCATCCAGGTTCACGTCATCACCAACGCAAAATATGATAATGTCCTGGAAATTCTAATAAGTGTTATAAGGCTTACATTCAGGAGTTCACTCACTACATGTTGCAGTTTCATATATGCAGTATAATGCAATGAATTCGAAGATCCGTCACGCAAACGAGGAAGATCATTTAATTAAGGGGACAGTATACTTTTGGTACTTTGGAGCTCCTTGATTCCTCCAAAGTATACCAGGAAACAAAACCAGATTGATAATAATATTGGTGGCCTGTTACTTGAAATAGTTTGAAGGAATCACCTGCTCCAGAGTTACCAACACTGTAATATCCCCGTAATATAAGAAATGATGAAATCGGTTTAGGTGGTGGTGCGTGTGTCTGTGTATATGTGTGTGTGTGCTATAAAAAGTGTTAATGGCACAAGGGCAAATACCATGCAAGAGCCAAACCGGACACAAGTTCCAAAGTTCGTACTGGTCCATCAAGTGAACTACAACTTGGTAATGGAAAGAATGACAGACAGACAGACAGACAGAAGACAAGCAGACACACTGGACCACCACACTGCAGTAAGGGCCTTTTGACCAACCAAAAATTCTGCATGGGTGAGTGCAGAGAATTTGAGAGAGGCCTTTGTCTAACGGTGGACTAATTAGGACCGACTGTGAGGACATATCACAGAACAAAATTCGTTTAACTCGTCGAATCTCTAACATTCTAACATATTTGTCTGAAGTAGAGAATTATGCTGAGTTTCCTGTCATTGTAGTTTGTGTTTCATAGAAGTGTGTGTTGTCGTACGGATGTCCCTGATAAATAACAGTCCCGGAAGGTAATTAATTAAGGACATTGGAGAAGTGAATTATGGTGGGAATGAAGGATATTGGTAAGCGACTGACTGGATGATGATAATGGATACTAGATGAAGATGTGAAGACACGAGATATGAATGATACAGGAGTTGGAAAGGACAAAAAGGAATAACACTTCATGGGTGGGTATCGGACGAGGAGGAAACATCTCTAACAGTTGAAGAAGGTTTAGAAAAAATGACTGATGTTAAAGAATAAAGGGAAAGTGGAAAATACTGGACCGGTGAATGGTGAAGATAAAATGTAGAATGACATAAGGCCGATGAAAACCAGTTGTCCGAGTAAGAGTGAGAGAGAAGTTAAGCACATTATAATTATGCCTCATTACCTGATAATAATTCAATACACCACTGAGGTTTTCGTTTATTAACAGATAGTGATTATTCGTTTATTTTCGTATACCTTGGGTGAAAGTATGAATAGTAAAACATATCGGCAGGCATTGTATATTATGGTTATACGTGTTGTATTTGAGGGTAACGTGTTTTGCATTTCATGGTAGAGAATATGTTGTATTTCAGGACACTGTATATTGTGTTTCATGGAAGTGTGTGCTGACCGGATGGCCTTGATAAATATTAGTCATGAAAACGAATCTATTTCAATAATTAATATGCGTTACGTTATGATGTAAATAGACAAAAACGTATGATACATATCCTTTGGACCCATCCTGACTTATATATGTGTGTGGTTTGTTTTAGTGACACAGTAGAACAACATACAGTAGGTCTCCATGGATGTATCGGCCCAGCAGCAAACTAATTGGATGGGACTGTCTGTGGTAGAGGAGAGGGAGTGGGGTTGTTGAGACGTCACCTGTCATGCCCTCACACCACCACCACCACCACCACCACCACCAACACCACCACCACCACCACCACCAACACCAACACTACTACACGGTTCGATATCACACAAGAAGGTTATATATATTTATATATATATTTTTTTTTAACTTTTATATCACAGAGGCCTAGAGAAGAAGGGAATATCAAAGGGATAGAGGAGGAGATGTGAAGGGTCCAAGACACGAGCACTTATTTCTTCCTTCTATTCGTTTATTTCTTCCATCTATTCGTTTCTTTTAAAGTTAATTCTAGAGTTACTGTTCCTTCTTCTTCTTGAATCTCTACAACTAACTCTTCCCGATTAATTACTGTATTTTATTATTACTAGGATGATGATGAAGGACGGAAGATATCTAGGTCAGAATCGAGGACGGATGAAACAAACTGCTCGAGAGAATTGGAACCATCACAACACCGTCCTTATTTCTCATCTCTCACGCTTGGTTTCCTTCATTTCGTCGGTAACAGCATCTCGCGTCTCCAAAACTCGATACGTCGTGGTTATTTTCAGATCCAATTTTTTTTATGCTGTCAAGAAGAAGAGAAGGGCCACTGAGGGTGTGTCTTCTGAGAGAGGCTTTGTTTTGACAGCCACGCTACAGTTTTCCTTCCACTAACATTCTCTCTCTTCTTTGTGGTTCAGAAATAGATAATATATTATAATGTATGGGTAGTACTGGGTCTGCGTTGTTGTATAAAACGTTTTAGATACATACTAACATTTCAAAGACTGCGTTGTTGTATAAAACATTTTAGATACATACTAACATTTCAAAGACTGCGTTGTTGTAAATAATTCTGTAAGCTACGAAGAACACCTTCTACCGTTTGCTGACTTACTGACTCATTTCCTGACAAAGTTTGAAGGAATCAGAAGTCCTCAGTGGAACAAGAGCACTGACACAATTACTCCAGTGTAATAATTAACAACTTTTGAAGATTATTTGACATAGACATAAGAATATAGTATACTTCTGGTACATTAGAGCGTCTTCATTCCTCCAAAATATGCTAGGAAATATAACCAGATTAACAAAAGTAATGGTGACCTGTTGCTTGGAAGAGTTTGTAGGAATTAGTTGATCTAGATTATGCCAACAATGTATTACGTAATTACTGGTCTACGTGAAATCCAACAAAATTCCTTGTTTTCGATAATTGATCAACATGACCTTTTGGATCATTGGTATTCGTAGATATCCCTCTCTGTGACAAGGGATAGACAGAATGCTTAGAGATCAATAACCACAAACTAATTTTCAGTACCAGATACTTCCACATGTTCATCTGTAGTTTCTGTAGTTCATCTTTATTCGGGTTAAAAATAAAAAGTACCGTACACGTGAAAAAGTGTATGAAGTTGTGTGTGATTGTAAATAAAATACACATAATTACTTATCATCCCTTACAAACATATTATTTTTATTCGACCAATTAATTTAAGCATAATTTATAAACATTTTGTGGTCATTATTATCTCCAGCGTCATTAAAGGAAGGGATTCAGAGAAGAGCCTTTGATGTGATAACAACACACGATATAACAATCCAATTAATTTTTTCTTTAGTAACAAATCCCATATTATTTTTGGACCTCTCTTCTTGGACCAATAACAACGAAAGGGGGAATAATGAGACCACGGTTTCTTGGGCGTGAATACAAGAAGACAAATCATATTATATAGTTTTTTTTTACTTCTTTTCGTAATCAATAAAAAATATATTGGTTGTTTTAATCTTTTCTTAATCAATAGAAAAATAATTGGTTGTTTAATGAGACTGTTTCTTGGGGTGAATTCGAGTTGATCTATCATAGTATATTGGTTGTTTACCACATTTCTTAAACAACAGAAAGATCATTGGTTGTTTACTTTCTTTTTTTTAAGTAAGGGATTTATATTTCGGCTTTCAAGTGCTGGTGGGCTACTGATTTTCCCCTAAACTGTGCCACAAGACGAAGGAAGACCCACCTACCCACCTACCCACCCCCACCATGACTCCCTCTTACCGCCTGTGAAAAACGAGTGTGTAAATCTTGATTCGATCTCAAGCTACACCCAGTTGGAGTTTATCCCTCCAATAGATATGTAAATCTAGGAGCAACACGGGTGACCTTCGCCTCTTAGTGGAACATGGCCATAAATACCTGTGCTAGAGAGAGAAACAGAAGGCTGGTTGTGGAGGGAGGGAGGGAGGGAGAGAAATGAAGGGAGAGGGAGAGAGGGGGAGGGAGAGAAAGTGAGAGAGGAGGGAGAGAAAGTGAGAGAGGGGGGATAGAAAGAGGGGGGAGAGAAAGAGGAAGGGAGAGTGAGAGAGAGGAAGAGGAAGGGAGAGAAATGAAGGGAGAGAAAGAGGAAGGGAGAGTGAGAGAAAGGAAGGGAAGGGAGAGAGAGAAAAAGGGAGATAAATGAAGGGAAAGAGAGAGGATATAGTGAAGAGAAAAGAGGTGAACTGGAAGGAGAAGAAAAACCAAAGGAATAAGCTTAGTTGGACAGAGACGAACAAAAAAACTTGAAGGAACAAAGAAGGAGAGTTGGAGGGAGATGTAACTCGAGTCAATCCAGTAATTTAAGGAGGAGGCACAATGTTGGAAAATCTGGAGTAACTGATTCTTCCAACCTAATCCAAGCAACAGGCCTCTAATAACTGTATCAATTAGTTTTGTTTCCCGGCATACTTTAGAGGAATATATTTTTAAGGCTTTTTAGTTTACCAAGAGTGTATTTATTATCCCATTAAAACGTATCACCATTCCTCTGTCTATATAAAAAAATACTATAATTATTTTACGTATTTTCTCACTGAGGGTGTTAAATATTGGACAAACATAAGGAGACAATATCATGGACTTGGCAATGATCCTGACAGGTATGATTGCCCCCATGTACAGTACACTACTAAAGAAACTCATAGTACCAGCCATCAACCCAGCCAAGACTTAATATACTTTTTGTACGGTACATTAGAGCGTCTTAATTCCTCCAAGGTATGCCAGGAAACACCACGAGATTAACAGAAAATATTGGTGTCTTGTTTGTTGCTTGAAATAGTTTGGAGGAATCAGCTGGTCTAGATTTATAAACACCTTGCTTCCCCCTTTATTAAGACGTTTCTATTTTACATCAATATTACCTTCAAGTTGGTTTAGTATTAATATTAAGAGGCAAAGTAATGCCAGGCCTGTGTCGTTATGCATGAATGACAAAAATGGTGACAGCTCTTGGCAGATCACTAATGGAGTTTAATCAGATGACCTGAAATTAATGCAAAAAAAAAAAAAAAATAATCATGCAAGCTCAAAGTTTTCGCTTGGGAAAAATTCTGAAGGGAAAAAATGTAATATTCTTTTCTTCGCAATTTGCTCGTGATAAAAAATTCTTTGCAGATTTATTTACTGACAAGGAATATTGCAGAAAAATAGATGTTGAGCAGGCAAGGTTGCTATATTTCGAAATATATGCAAATGCTTTAATGAGAAAAAGTACAAAAGGCAAAGGAACGATTATATATATTAATGCTATTGATAGATGCTAATAACCTTTTTTCTAATATGATAAAGTAGAGTTGTATGTAGTTGTAATATAGGTATACTGTACTTGTCCGTATACCTCTTTTATATATAATTTTCCACTCTTCGATTTCTTGAAACGGAAGGATAATAGGATGTATACATTTATGAGTAAGGGAGCACCTCACAACTATATACACTAACCCCTGTATGTATGTATGTATGCATATATAAATATATAATACTAATTAAGTACCACCACCTGTATCCGTTCACTGATTCATATATACATACACGTATTTACCCTCTATTATCCTTTATACACTAACCCCTCTTTATATATAAAATAAAGCTAATTAACTACACCACCAACATCTGTTCACTGATTTATTTATACACGCATTTACCCTCTATTATCTCTACATATAGGGTTACATTATGGTATTATTTGTGTGGTGCAGTGGTTGGAATGACAGGAGGGGATAGTGTGTGTCAGCAGTGTGTGTGTGTGTGTGTGTCAGGAGGGGGAGGTTTGCCCTGAGGTGTGGGTGTCAGGGAGGGTGTGTGCGTGTGTGAGGCTGAGGGTGTGTGTGTGTGAGGGTGAGGGTGTGGGTGTCAGGGAGGGTGTGTGTGTGTGTGTGTGTGTGTGTGTGTGTGTGTGTGTGTGTGTGTGTGTGTGTGTGTGTGTGTGTGTGTGTGTGTGTGTGTGTGTGTGTGTGTGTGTGTGTGTGTGTGTGTGTGTGTGTGTGTGTGTGTGTGTGTGTGTGTGTGTGTGTGTGTGTGTGTGTGTGTGTGTGTGTGTGTGTGTGTGTATGTGTGTGTGTGTGTGTGTGTGTGTGTGTGTGTGTGTGTGAGAGTGATTGTGTGTGAGGGTGAGGGTGACTGTGTGTGTGTGTGTGTGTGAGGGTGAGGGTGACTGTGTGTGTGTGTGTGTGTGTGTGAGGGTGATTGTGTGTGTGCGTGAGAGTGAGTGTGTGTGTATGTGTGTGTGACTAGGTCCTGCCAACTCAGTGACCGTGAGCATAGCAGCGTGTGTGGGGGGAGGGGGGCGGGAGGGGGGAGGAAGGGTCGGCATCCCACCACGCACACACTGAATACAAATGCGAAAAATATGAACTGATATCTTGGTGTTTTTGTGTGTCCTTTTGTTTTACCTGAATAAAAAGTAAAAAAAAAAATGTATAAAAAAACCTCTCCATTGCTGATGCTTTATATAGAAACATGTATGCACACTTTTTTTTTTTTATCATTGACTACGTGGTGATGTAAGGCCTTTAAAAAAAAATATCTATCATATATAATTACAATAACATCATGAATTTGGCATCTTCTCAAATATCTGCCAGCCAGACTTCACAATGTTTCAGTATTCATTAATTAAATATTCTCTTGATTTCGCCAAAGATGCATAACAAACAAATAACACCTTATAAGCAAGATCTACCACCAGGGAGTCGAACCCAGTGCCGGCGGTTTTTACTTGGGAAATAGTGACTTACTTCTTATTAGGTAAATAATAAAAAAAAAAAATTATACTTGTATCGAATATGACTGCTTGAATACATCTTAGTAAATCAACATTCTAAATTATCAACGACCAAATGTTTTTAATGATAGAAATGTACACGACACCAACAATTCTTACTCTCCATGCACCCTTCTGCTGCCTGATATTCTGCTTTCATAAAATAATTTCATGTTAATTCTCTAAAGCGGGCGCATTTATTTCTCTCTACACGTTCCAGTTCCACGCTTTTCCTTTCTAGTCTTACTGTCTGTGGATGGTCTGCACTTCCTCCCATCTCTCTCCAAACGCTTCTCACAAACTTATCTTATTTTTGACTCTCAAGCTTTTGTCTCACACTCGCCTCTTAGTCTGCAGTGTGTATTTGTTATTTGCTCCTCTTTTACTTATCAAATAGTTTTTTTCTTATTGGTAATATTAAACTTTTGCGCATTTTATTTCACACGCTCGTTCTCTATTCATACATTTCAGTTTTCCTTCTCTCACACTCCTCTCTTTGGCATTCATAGTTCACAGTTACTTTTTCTGCCGCATTCTCCAGTCAGATTCCACTCACACACTCCACCGTCACAACGAATAATAATAATCTCTCTCTCACACACACACACACGCCTCTCCAACTCACTCACATAACATACCATTTCTGTCTCACATGCATGAACCCCACACACATCTGGTCTCTCCCCTCTCACAAGCTCTCCCCTCTCACACCCACCTCTTACAAAGCAAAGCGTACGTATCTCACAAAGCTTATCTCTCTCACTCTCTCACTCCCTCCTGTCCTGTCGTTCGTGTTCCTCTTTCACACTCTCCCCCTTCCCCCTACCCCACCACCCTTCAACACACTCGACCAATTTCACTGTGTACATACAAAGTCTTTTTATATTTTGCCTATGAAGTTTGGCGGCACCATGATGAACTTTTCTTTTCAACTTGTACAAACTCAGAGTTGGTGAGATGAGTCATGGATGAGTAAGAGAAAATGACTGAGTGAGTGAGTGAATGAATGGGGGAGTGTGTTAGGTCTATAACTTGTAGGTGAGTTAGTTATATATAAAATTAGTTAGCAAGTGAATGTAGCTAGTTAGTTAAGCCATTAAAAAAATAAATTGCTCAAAAAATAAATAAATAAATAAATAGATAAATAAAATATAAATAAATAAATAAATATACAAATAAGTAATTACATAAATAAACAAGCCGAGGAAGAGATAAATTTTTCCCCAGCCCTCTCAGTCCATATCACACCCAGACAGACCAGACCAGACCAGACCAGACCATCTCAACGGGGGAAATCTTGTTTGGGTACGTGTTTGGAATTCCCCTACTGATTACCCCTCCAGTTATGTAAAACCTTATGTGGTATACCAATCTATGACGTATATATATTGTAATGCACACAATTGCCACGTTTTACTGATGGAAGTGGCAGAGTGGGAAGTGACAGAGTGGGTGGGAAGTGACAGAGTGAGTGGGAAGTGACAGAGTGGGTGGGAAGTGACAGAGTGAGTGGGAAGTGGCAGTGACAGATGTAAAAGTGGCAAGTGTCATAGGTGGAAGTGACAGAGTGGCAAATGACAGAGTGGCAAGTGTCATAGTGGGAAGTGGCAGAGTGGGTGGGAAGTGACAGAGTGAGTGGGTGGGAAGTGACAGAGTGAGTGGGTGGGAAGTGACAGAGTGAGTGGGTGGGAAGTGACAGAGTGAGTGGGTGGGAAGTGACAGAGTGAGTGGGTGGGAAGTGACAGAGTGAGTGAGTGGGAAGTGACATTGTGAGTGAGTGGGAAGTGACAGAGTGAGTGAGTGGGAAGTGACAGAGTGAGTGGGTGGAAAGTGACAGAGTGAGTGGGTGGGAAGTGACAGAGTGAGTGAGTGGGAAGCATAGGTAGGTACCAGAATGACGAAACAAACAAACCAGGATCTCTCTCAGTCAATCATGTGTTATTATTTACATCATGGGATTGGCTGGTTTTTACGTCACTGTGTTTGGGAAGGCCTCGTCGTCCTCTTCCTCCTCCTCCTCCTCCTCCTCCTCCTCCTCCTCCTCCTCCTCCTCCTCCTCCTCCTCCTCCTCCTCCTCCTTCTCCTCCTCCTCTTCCTTCTCCTCCTCCTCTTGTTATTATTATTATTATTATTATTATTATTGTCGACGTAATTTTACATGTCCTTGGTGGCTTTAAACATGTCCGGAAAAAATGAGGTAATTTTTGTGATAAATGAACTCGGGATGGAAGCCGGAAAAGGGAAAAGAATACTCATTTATATGTTAATGGAACTGAATTAATTAGAAACGTCATGAGTGAGGATGACAAGAGAGAAGGGAGTGAGGAGGAAAGGGAAGAGAGAGAGAGAGAGGAGGAAAAGGAGGAATGGAGGAAAGGGGGAGTTGGAGGAAAGGGGGAGGTGGAGGAGAAATAGGGGAGGTGGAGAAAAGGGGGAAGTGGAGAAAAGGAGGATTGGAGGAAAGGGGAAGGTGGAGAAAAGGGGAAGGTGGAAAAAGGGGAAGGTGGAGAAAATGGGGAGGAGGAGAAAAGAGGGAGGAGGAGGAAAAGGGGAGGAAGAGAAAAGGGGGAGGTGGAGAAAAGGGGGAGGTGGAGAAAAGGGGGAGGTGGAGAAAAGGGGGAGGTGGAGAAATGGGGGAGGTGGAGAAAAGGGGAGGTGGAGGAAAGGGAAGGGAGAGATGAGGAAAAGTAGTCGAGAAATGGGGGAAGTGGAGAAAAGGGAGAGGTTGAGGAGGAAAAGGGAGAGGTGGAGAAAAGGGATAGGTCGAGAAAAATGGATAGGTGGAGGGGAAGGGAAGAGCTAATGGAGGGTGAGTGCAAAAGGGAGGAAAAGATGAACTGACAAGGGGAAGTGACAGGAGGAGGGATGGGAGGAGGGGTGGCGAAGGGGAGGGTGAAGGGAATGGAGAGGGAAGGGGGGGGGAGAGAAGATAAAGGGAGAAAAGGAGGAAATAAGAATGAAAAATGGAAGAAATGAAGAGGAAAGGAAGGGGGGGGGGGAGAAGATAAAGGGAGAAAAGGAGGAAATGAATAAGAATGAAAAATGGAAGGAATGAAGAGGAAGGGAAGGGGGAGGGGGAGAAGATAAAGGGAGAAAATGAGGAAATATAAGAATGAAAAATGGAAGAAATGAAGAGGAAGGGAAGGTGGGGGGGGGGAGAGAAGATAAAGGGCGAAAAGGAGGAAATAAATAAGAATGAAAAATGGAAGGAATGAAGAGGAAAGGAAGGGGGGGGGGAGAAGATAAAGGGAGAAAAGAAGGAAATGAATAAGAATGAAAAATGGAAGAAATGAAGAGGAAGGGAAGGTGGGGGGGGGGTGAAGATAAAGGGAGAAAAGGAGGAAATAAATAAGAATGAAAAATGGAAGAAATGAAGAGGAAGGAAAAAAGGAAGGAAATGAAGAGGAAGGGAAAAACGAAGGAAATAAATAGGAAGGAAAAAAGGAAGGAAATGAACAGGAAGGGAAATAGGAGGAAATGGAATAGGAAGGTGAAAGGAAAAATTAAATAGAATGGAAAAAAAGGAGGAAAGAAATAAGGAAAAGGAGTGAGAAAGAGAACAAGAGGATTATTGATATTATGAACAGTACTCAAAATATGTTTGAAAAAGAAATGGAAAGATGGAATAGAGGAAAATGAGAAGGGGAGAATTAAAAGTGATTAAATGAGAGAAAAGGAAGGAATCAAGGGAGTAAGATAGGGAAGGGGAGAGTAAGAGAACGATAAAATATAGGAAAATGGAAATGAAGGAAGGCTTGGAGTAAGAATGGGAATAGAAGAGTAAATACGAGAATGAAAGAAATGAAAAAAAAAATGGGTACTGGAAAAAAAGAAAAGGAGTAGATGATGTGGGGGAGAGCAATGAATCAATCAACATGCCTTTACACTATATTATTATTATCTTGGTAATCAGCATGACAGATACTAAATATTTTTCCTAGTGGCAATCTTCTCATCTCATTCATATTTTTTTTTTTTTTTTTTTTTTTTTTTTTTTTTTTTTTTTTTTTTTACATCCTCAGTGCTTGATATCTCACGTTTCATCTACAATATTACTTAACAACATTTAAGAGATTCGCGATCTGTGTGATATAGTTTTCTGGGACTCTTAAGGGGGTAGTATACTGCTTGTGTAATTCTGGAGCATCTGATTCCTCCAAACTATTCCGAGCAACAGACAACCATTATTTTTGCTAATCTGCATGGTACGGCTTGGGGGGGGGGGGGGTTTAGGGGGGTACGGGGGGTTTAGGGGGGTACGGGGGGCTTAGGGGGGTGCGGGGGTTTTGGGTGGGTCGGGGGGGGTTTGGGTGGGTCGGGGGGGTTTTGGGGGGTGCGGGAGTAGGGGGACAGGCTTGGGGGGGGGTTAGGGGGTGCGGGAATAGGTTACAGGCTTTCTACCAATCCCAAGCCTGTCTCCCTATTCCCGCAACCCCCCAGTTCCCCCCCCCCCTTCCACAAGCTTGTTCCCTACTCCAGCACCCCCTTAATGTTCTGTAATTAAAATGTCAGCTTAATATTAGACATTCCCTATTACTCAATCCATTTAATATTATGTGTGAATATCAGCAAGTTCGACACATTCAACATCCACAATTTAATCATCTTATCATTCATGGATTTGCTGTTTTTAAAGTCTTAGTTCAAACGCTTGTCAGTGATTCAACATTCAAGGGACCACGTGATGTAGTCAAGATAATTGGAGGTTAGCAAGTCCTTCAAATATTGCCACGAAACACCACCGATATTGAAGGAGCTTGTTTCGTGGCATAGTCAGGAGAAATCAGAAGCCACCAGCTGGTCTCACACACGATCACAGGGTCCATAAATCTCATGTAAATTATTCCGGAATCAACACACACTGACCCACTTATTATTGCACAGGAGATTTAAACATTCATGGGTGCATCATCAATTTGTAAATACAGCAATCGTATACAAGGCACCCACCTCCGTTATAAAGTTTATTTTACTGTGTGCCATAAAGTCAAGGAAGGCGTTAATGTTTTAGTTATTGGGACATAAAAACATATCTTAGGTCCTGTCCCGGCCAGTACTACTTTCACTTTTAAGAATAGACGAACATTTTTAACACCACAGCCCCGATATTAACCATTAAGCTCGGATTTATGACAAGGGGAAGGGGACATTCACACCTCCTCGGGTCAGACCTCGTAGGGGACACTGGGAGGGACGTGGGGGTTACTGAAACTCGCTTCTAACCTAACCTAACCTAACCTAACCTAACCTCGTAGGGGACACTGGGAGAGACATGGGGGCTACTGAAACTCGCTTCTAACCTAACCTAACCTAACCTAACCTAACCTAACCTAACCTCGTGGTGGAGACTGGGAGGGACGAAAGGATTATTGAAACTCGCTTCTAACCTAACCTAACCTAAAAGTACGTAACCTAACTTAGAATAACCAAACCTAATCATATCCTAACCTTACCTAACCTAACCTAAGCTAACCTAATCTAAGCTAACCTAACCTAACTTCGTGGTGGACACTGAGAGGGTCGTGGGAATCACTGGAACACACTTAAAGGGGAGATTGATTTGTTGGTTAATTGGAAGGCTACCGATTCCTCCACACTATTCCAAGAAACAGACACCCCCATTATAACACTGAGGTGGTATATTTCCTTTCACCGTTTGGAGGAGTCAGTAGCCCTTAAATTTACCAACAAGAAAATCTCCCCTTAAATTTGTATTCCCCTGTAGCTGCTGCATGGTGAAGGACATAAAACGAAAAACGCAAAACATACAAACATATATATTAGCATTACCAAACCAAATAACGAAAAAACATATATATTAGCATTACCAAAAAAAAAAAAAAAAAACGATCTGGCTACTGAAACCAAGCATTTGTGTCCAACTGTATCGAATCTTTTACATAATGATACAGCGTAATGCAAACTTTACGTAACGACCACCATTGTTTTCCTATGATGCTCTTTTCATTTTTTTGTATTTTGTATTTCATTTTTTTGTATTTTTTGTATTTTTTAGCGAGCCACCGAACATACATGAACCCTTTAATACACCAGTGAAGGTTATACAAGTGAGGTTTATTCCCCCCAGAGCAAGCGCTACTGTACTGTACTGTATTCCGATCTGTTATGCAAATCGTGTTATCCAGTGCCGGTATGGGAGTGAGGCAAAAATGGCAGAGTTTTATATTATGTTCTGAACTGGTTTGGGGGCAGGTCAGTTAGCAGAACACTTTATTAAAACTCGGAAACACTAGTAGGAAGGGTACGATATTTTGCATGCTTGTCTCCTCAGCAAATTAAACACTAGTAGGAATGGTACGATATATTTTGTATGTTTGTCTTTTCAGCTAATTAAACACTAGTAGAAATGATACGATATATTTTGTATGTTTGTCTCTTCAGCTAATTAAACAAGGAAACACAAGTAGGATGATACGATATATTTTGCATGCTTGTCTTTTCAGCTAATTAATTAAACACTAGTAGGAATGATACGATATATTTTGTATGCTTGTCTCTTCAGCTAATTAAACAAGGAAGCACTAGTAGGAAGGACACGATATATTTTTTGTATGGTTGTCTCTTCAGCTAATTCACCCTCTGTATGCATCGCTTATCTAGTCAGTCATAACTATAAACTTTCAGAATAAATGTTTAAAATTTAATGTTTCCTATAAATCTGAAAGAAATTGTTCGGGCTACCTTTGTAAAAATATTATGTTACTGTGGATCCGATTCTCATATTCTGTTATTTGTGAAGATAATTATTAACCATTTCTTTTTCCCTGTTTTCTGATTTAATTACACTTAGTAACTCCTGCACACATCCAGACACAGTCAATACTATCATTCTCTTATTTAATATATTTGTTATTTGGCCAATGGGAGTATCGTTATATTTGACATTAAAATTGTTTCGTTTTTCTTTGAAGGCTGTCTTTGTTTTCTTACAGTGAGAAATATATACATTATTATTACTCATATATTTAATGTATCTAAATAATGAACATGAATAATGAAAACTTACAAATCTCTTACACCAACAACGCTGCATACGAACATAAGAATACATACATAGATACATACATACATACATACATACATATACACCTCCTGGCAATGAGAAGAGAGAAAAACTTACAAATCTTTTATCTCCACGACGACGCATACGAACATAAGAATACATACATATACACCTCCTAGCAATGAGAAGAATACATAGATAAGTACATAGATACATACATACATATACACCTCCTAGCAATGAGAAGAATACATAGATAGATAAATACATACATACATACATATACAGTTGGTGGCAATGGTGTGGTGGAGGTAATTAAGTCGGGTCTCCAGTGGGTGGTATGAGTTTAATCGTTAATGAAGCGGTACATTCATGGCCACCAGTGAGTGAATTCAGGCAACAGGTTTCTCTCCACTTTAGCACCCAGAATGATAGTGGGGCTAGATCTCAGAATGAGGGAAGGGTACTGTATCTTTCTTTCACTTCATCTTTCTTTCAGTGTATCCATCTCCTTTCAGTTTTCCTCCACTGTATTTTATTGGATTTTTTCTTTCTGTAATTGCATATCTCTAACTCTAGCTTTAATCTGTGTCTATGTCTGTGTCTATGTCTGTGTCTGTGTCTGTGTCTATGTCTATGTCTATGTCTATGTCTATGTCTATGTCTATGTCTATGTCTATGTCTATGTCTATGTCTATGTCTATGTCTATGTCTATGTCTATGTCTATGTCTATGTCTGTGTCTGTGTCTGTGTCTGTGTCTGTGTCTGTGTCTGTGTCTCTGTCTGTGTCTCTGTCTGTGTCTCTGTCTGTGTCTCTGTCTGTGTCTCTGTCTCTCTGTCTCTCTCTCTCTGTCTCTCTCTCTCTCTCTCTCTCTCTCTCTCTCTCTCTCTCTCTCTCTCTCTCTCTCTCCTCTCTCTCTCTCTCTCTCTCTCTCTCTCTCTCTCTCTCTCTCTCTCTCTCTCTCTCTCTCTCTCTCTCATTCTCTCTCTCTCTCTCTCTCTCTCTGTGTGTGTGTGTGTGTGTGCCAATCACAACCAAACTACAGGTCCAATTGCCACCAGAGTTGACACAGAGAACAAAGTTAGTATCTCTAGTCAACATTGGACACTTGATTTTAGCTTCAGAACTATTATTATGTCCTGACATATTGTGTGCAGTACTCTGGATTCTGTTGACAATAAATATAACTTCGAAAATTTAGCAGCGATTATAATGAATACTGAGTTTGAATGCTGTTTAATCTCATGTCAGCATTCCAATTCATTATGCCAAGATTTTAAATAATTTGTTCCCGACGTTGGTTGTGTATTAGCTTGCAAACTTTATAGACAAACAGACACACAGTACACTAAAGCAAGCACGAATGAACTTGGTACATAATTCCTGGCCAGTGTGAATTGGAAAACGAGAGGTATTGTCAGTCATCTAGCAACCCAGCCTGTGAAAATTTACGACCTGCTAAATTAATCTAGCAAATATTGAGTATAGGTAAAAATATAAACAGTTATTCACTTCGACTACACGAGGTATATTGTGTAACGATTTGAGAGACAGAGAGACACAGACACAGACACAGACACAGACACAGACACAGACACAGACACAGACACAGACACAGACACAGACACAGAGAGAGAGAGAGAGAGAGAGAGAGAGAGAGAGAGAGAGAGAGAGAGAGAGAGAGAGAGAGAGAGAGAGAGAGAGAGAGAGTTACAAGGAGTTACAAGGAAAAGAAGTACCCTAGGGGACCTTACGATCCATACAAAGAGGGTACCTGTGGGTTTAGTTGCGCAAGTAGGCGACCGTCCTCGAATGTGTCATGTGAAACCATCAAGAAACACTCGCACAACGGCTTAAACACCTAGACGGTGGTTTAAGGCTTTGTCTAATCTGGACTTGAACTGATCCACAGAGTTGCTGTTGACTACATCAGCAGGAAGCGCGTTCCAAGTACCGCAGATGCTGTATGTAAAGAACTTACCACACAGATCACGGTTGTATCGCTTCAGTTCAAGTTTGTAGCCATGATTCCTGGTTGTGCCCTCACTGAGTTGGAAAATGTCCCTGTAGTCTACATTGTCAAAGCCTCGTAGTATTTTAAACACTTCGATAAGCTGACCACGCAGTCTCCGGGTTTCCAAAGAGAACAGATCGAGTTCTACCAACCGCTCTTTATAGCTCTTGTGTCTAAGAGAGGGTATAAGTTTGGTTGCCCTGGCTTGCACTCGTTCCAATCTCGCGATATCCTTTCGGTAAGAAGGACTCCAAAACTGGACTGCATACTCCAGGTGCGGTCGGACAAGGGAATTGTACAGACAAAGTACTATCTCCTTGTTCCGGTATCCAAACTGTCGCTTTATGTACCCTAACATCCTTTGGGCTTTCTTCTCAGCCTCAATACACTGCTTTGAGAACTTGAGGTCACTGGTGATAGTTACACCCAAGTCTTTCTCAGTATCAGTGCTTACGAGAGCATTGCCCTTAAGGTTATACTCTGTTCGGGGGTTTCTGTGGCCTATATGCATAACTTTGCATTTGTTCACGTTAAATGGCATTTGCCACGTGTCAGACCACTCCCCGATCTTCCTAAGATCTTCTTGTAAGCGGGTAGTATTTCCTTCTTTCGCGACATTCATACCAAGCTTAGTATCATCGGCGAATTTGGAAATCTTGGCAACCATGTCACCATCCACGTCATTAACATAGATGATAAACAGTAGTGGTCCCAGAACAGAACCTTGGGGAACACCGCTAGTAACGGGCACCCACTCTGAAGCCTGTCCATTCACTACCACCCGCTGCCGTCTGTCACTTAGCCAGTTCTCTATCCAATTTGCCACATTTCCGTCTATGCCCAGTGCACGCACTTTCCGAAGGAGGCGGCGGTGGGGTACCTTATCAAAGGCTTTCTGAAAGTCTAAGTAGACAACATCGACCGCTTTATCCCGATCATGCTCACTGAAAACAAAATGGAAGAATTCCACCAGATTTGTGAGGCATGACCGGTGCTGCCGGAACCCATGCTGGGAACCCCTCAGTAGCAAATTTGATTCTAAGTGTGCTGTTATTTTGTCCACCATGATGCTCTCCATGAGTTTACAGACTATCGAGGTTAAACTGATGGGTCTGTAGTTTGACGGTTGGCTAGCATCTCCCTTCTTGAAGATAGGAGTCACCTCTGCCTCACGCCAGTCTCTAGGAACGCATCCAGTCTGGATTACCCTGTTGAAGACCATGCACAGGTGCCGTGATACTTCACCATGCACTTCTTTCAACACTCTAGGTAAGAACCCATCCGGACCGGGGGACTTGTTTGCTTTTAATTCAATTATTTTTCTCTTGATTTCCTCTTGGGTGAAGACCATTGACTCCAACTTCTCACTGAAGGAGTCCAAAGGTTCGGGAATGGGACCACTCTCCTCAGAGAACACTGAAGAGAAATACTCATTTAAGAGGTTAGCATTTTCTGCATCAGAGTGCATCAATGCTCCATCCTCATTCACCAAGGGACCGATCCTGCGTCGGATTGGTTTACGGCCATTCACATAACTGAAAAACTCCTTGGGGTTCTCTTTGCAGAGTCTAGCCACACGGACCTCCTCAGCACGCTTAGCCGCCCTTATTTTGGACTTCACGTTTCGATTCAGTCTTCTATGACCGTCAAAGTCCCCAGATGCCTTCGCTCGACGATACGCAGTTCTCCTCTCCCTTAGTAGGTTACGGATTTCCCGATTAAACCACTTCGGTTGAATGAACTTCTGACCTGTTCCCTTCAGAGGAATAAAGCGTGACTGAAGTTCCATGAAGGAAGACAAGAATGACCTCCACAGATCATCAGCACTCTCTCCCTCTTCTAGTTCCATTTCAGCAACGCTTTCACGAAGACCTGCAAAGTTCGCTCTCCCCATGTCTAATTTTCTATGCACCGGGGTCACGGACTCCATATTAGGGACCTTAACTGAAAATCTTATAAGCTTGTGGTCGCTTCCACCTATTTCTTCGTTTACAGAGAGGTCTTGAATGATGTCATCCTCTGAGGTGAGGACCAAGTCGAGTATGTTAGCACCTCTTGTTGGCTCCCTTACCCATTGAGTGAGGAATTCATCATTTACAAACTCCAAGAGTGGTGTGTTCTCGGCAGAGGGCTCTCTGGTTTCCCAGTCAACATGTGTGTTGAAGTCCCCCATAAGGATGCACACCCTGCCGTCCACTAGTTCACCCAGCAACTGGTATAGGTCCCTGTCCATCTCATTGAGTTGTCCAGGGGGTCTATAAAGCAGCAGGGTTCTGTATTTTGCAGTGCCTATTTCTAGGTCAACTCCAAGGAGCTCGTGGTTCGATGTGATGTTGCAGGTCATCGATTTGATGGAGTTCTTTACATACAACAGCACACCACCACCCCCTCTGTCCTCTCTATCTTTGTGGAAGAGTTGGTAGCCTGGAATCACGAATTCCCCTTCAAGATCTCTGTCTGAGGTTCTCAACCATGACTCCGTTATGGCCACCATCTCGGGTTCCTCTGTCGCAACGAGGGCCCGCAGTTCCAAGAACTTGTTTCGGATGGACCTGGCGTTGAACAATAGAACCTTCAGGGAACCCCCAACTGCAGGGCTCCCTATACTCCTCCGTTTCCCGGTTTGGTTATTGTCTTGGTAGTGCTGGGGATATCCTTCTTCAGGATCTCAGCGAATGTCTTCTCTGGGGTCACTCTAGCATAGCGACGAGGGCTCTCCTCCACGCTCGGTCGAGTGCTCCTGAGACATCGTCGGACGGCGTCTTCCATTAATTTGGAAAGCACTTCTTTCCCCTTTAGTGAGAGATGTGTGCCATCCCTCTGGTAGAGGTCGTCTCTACCAAAGAGTGAGGTGTAGGGGTCCACAAAGAACACCCCCTCGGCAGTACACAAATCAGCCAGGCGCTGATTTACTGCAATGTTCTTTGACAAAGCAGTCCCTAAAGGGCCTCTCCTTGGGAGCATGCCAACAACTACCCTTCTGCGGGTTTTTGACCCACAGTCGTCTACTGCACCGAGCACATCCGAGAGGACTCCTTCGGTCATGCCTACTCTACCATTTCTCAGGTAGATGTCATTACCACTCACCATGAGTGCAATGACAGCAGATCTGGACGTTTGGATCCTCTCAGCTTCCTTTCGGAGGTCAGCATTGCCACAACCTGGCAAACAATTCACCTTCACAGAAGTGTGAAGGCGATCTGCCATTAGGGGTTCCAGCCCTCGTGCCTGGGAATCACCTACAATGTGTATATCCACAGGCCTCTCCTTGGTAGGAGCACGAGATGCCTTGTGAGGAACCCGAGAGTGTTTTGAATTCCTGCCGGGCTCGTCACTTCCTCCAGGTTGCTTCTTCTTCTTTGTCTTCTTTTCCTTCTTCATTTTCTTTTCCTTCTTATGTGATTCCTCACTTTCCTCTAATCCCTCCTCAACTGTCTTCTTTTTGGGTTTTTCTCCCTTCTCCATATTCCCCTCCTCTTTTCCATCACTTTCTGCAGACTCATTTCCTTCTGCAGTCTCTTCTCCCTCTTCATTGTTGTTCTTTTTCTTGTTGTTCTTTTTCTTGTTCTTCTTCTTCTTGTTCTTCTTATTCTTTACCGCCGTGGTGGAGCTCTCCGGTGAAGAGGCTCCTTGGACTGCCTTGTCTCTCACATGGCAGTCACACCTCTGTGAGTTCATTCGGAGAACTTCCTCCTTTAGGGAGTTGTTCTCCTTCGTGAGCAGTGAGATGTGCTTCATCAACCTCTCCTCGAGGTTGCAAAAGTCGCAGACACTCGAGGGGTCTAGGTCGCTCGCACTCCTCCCGCTGAAGTCCTCACACCAGCGGTACACCTTGCATGTAGTACATGTAAATTTTCTTGCTGATGGACCAGTCATCTCGCTCTAATTCAATTCAATTTCAGACCAATAATACAATAGAAAAGGTAATGTGATTTGGTCTCGCATAAGTCTCATCCGCCTACTTCCAGAAGGTTTTCGGTCGTTCGGCCAACAGAAACCTTATGAGCCAAGCACACCAACCCTAAGGTCTCCCCTGGGCCGGACGGCCCCAATCGTGCCGCAGCTCCCAACTGAGCAGCACAAGAGTCCTAAGTAAATGGGACTCTGATTTTTCGACAGGGGTGCTTGAAGTGTAACCGTCGTCCTACTAATCCCTACTAATCCTCCATCCGCGGCCAAACTTAAAGCAAATAGTAAAACTAAATGTCCACGACTTAATCCGAGATCTTTTACTGGCCTGGCAGCCAGCGAGGCACGAAAGCTCTCTCACCAAAGAGCAGTCGAGCCTTTAGGCACATAAGAACGGTCACAGGGAGCTGGTCAGGCTTATTAATCTAAGAGAATACCTACGGGGGTCCTGAGGCATCTCCATTACTCGTACCCCACACGCCTGAGATCCCTTCAATCTCAGCCCTTTCGAAACCTGTGAGCGTTAAAAGGCGTTGTTTTAGGAGGTTCCAAAGCCTCCCTTCTCACACGGCATAAGGTAGCTGGTGAGGTCCTTAACAATAAAAACTTATATCGAAAGTGATGAAGATTTTTTTTTTTTTTTTTTTTTTTGTTAGGACAGTTGAAGAGCAGTTGTGAAACTTAATATTAACATGAAGATTTGACAACTCTTAGTCAGGATCCTAATAACGCTACCTTTCTGGCACGGGTAACCCAACTGGACTAAATGTCCCCCAGCATAGCTAGCAAAATTCAAACAGATCACACAAGCTCTCTCACCAACGGCAAGGTGGTTGTCTCGAGAGAGAGAGAGAGAGAGAGAGAGAGAGAGAGAGAGAGAGAGAGAGAGAGAGAGAGAGAGAGAGAGAGAGAGAGAGAGAGAGAGAGAACACACACACACGCACAAAAAAGAAAAAAAAAAGTATGTATGCACTGTGTCTTCCTCATTCCGTACCACCAACTCATTATTCATCGTTTCCATTTTTTTCCCTCCGTCACTGTACTCAAACAAAAGAGGGAAAGTAGCGCCAGTTTTATGAGCATTGTCGGTCCGTGTCAACATTTCACTCCAACACGTCTCTCACTCCACAGTCTATTTTTAGAACGCGCAAAAAATTCTAATTAAACCCGACGCCAGAATTTCCTCGCAGGCTAACCAGTTCTTTCTTACTTTTTCATTCTTTTTGTTGATAAAGTTCTGGATAAATGGCTCGAGTCATCCGTTTGTATCCAAGCAAAAAAAAATGATCAAGGAATTTCGATATTTTAAGCAGGTATAAACTAGCACTTAATGTTACTAGTTAATGAATGACCAGGAAAGTACATACATTATTCGTCTAACCCTGAATTCAGTTCAATATATTCATGGGATTTACTGGTTTTGAAGGGTAGAGACGAAACTTATGTCCGCAACTGTACAGTGACACCCAGTGAATTTCTACCTTTATCTCTCACATTAAGCAGATTGTTATGAATCATTAAGGACCCTCGTGATGTATAGTCAGAACATTGGAGGTTAGAGAGTCCTTCAAACATTGCCACGAAACACCACCTACATTGAAGGAGCTTGTTTCGTGGCATAGTCAGGAGGAATCAGAAGCCACCAGGTCTCATACACGATCACAGGGTCCCTTAATGTAACCTCCCTAAGAACATTAAATCAGCAGCTTTGACATAACGCCATGAAACTCCCGAATTAAAACACACGACCCTGTGCTTTATATTAATGAACAGGAATCTGTCGCTGAGGACAAATAAATCCCACCTCAAGCCAGGAGTCTCTTAAATATAACACACCTACACACCAAAATGTTTACGTTTATGTTTATGTGGCTTGGGATAATTACGACATTCCAGGAGCTTCGGAATCGGTGTTATAATCTCTTAAAGTGCAGCGTTGGTAAAAGTGGAGCAACTTCTTCCTCTAAACTATTCGGAGCAACAATCCACCATTATTTTTGTTTCCTGGCCTACTTTAGACTAATCAAGATGCTCTAATGTACCAAAAGTATGTTATCCCTTAAAACACAATTATCGGTTGGAGCAATTGGGAGGCATTGGTGGTATAGTAAGATATTTTAACTGGTTCAATAGATATGTCTTTTCTCTACACAAAACTAAAGACCGTGGGATTTAACTATGGCTTATTGTAACAAAGAAGACTGTACCGCCCTTTGTAACTTATTTAAGAGCAAGTTATTATATTACTTTGTATTCCTTTGTATAAATGAAATATTGGCCTGAATATTTACTCAGATGGATATATCAGTCCAAAACAGAGGTTACAAGTAAAGAGAAATTTCCCTGATAAGATTATCGATTACGGTGTATGTATGATAACATGGACATCCTTCGCCGGCCACCACGATGACAAACAACAGAAACATAAATTCGATGGCAAATCTCAACAGTAAACAGATTTGCAGGTAAAGTCACGTGAGTCTTCAGGCCTGCGTGAGCTTAAGCACCTCAGCCTTTAGCATTTTACCTCGCTTAAATTTTAACTTTGATAACTTACATGCAAATGATATGCGGCGGCAGGAGCGGAATTTTGCAGCGAATATGAGACCAAGGAGAGACCATGGAAATACTTTGGTGAGGCTTATTATATTCGCTCACCGCCTTGTAGCCAACACAGATTAGGTTACGTGCAGTCCAGGGCGATAATTCCTTGACACAGTTTGGTCTTAATTTCTCCAATTAATTAAGATTCGTGTCTCTCTGGTTATATTAGTTTTAAATTAAGGATGTATTGAATTAAGGATGTATTCAAATAAGGATGTATTCAAATAAGGATGTATTCAGTCTAAACCAAATAACGTGACAAAGATTGTTGCTCCTTTTCACTGATTTTATTGCCGATTTTTCCACTAATGACGTCACACAATAACTATAATGACGTCACATAATTTTAATGACGTCACGCAAGAACTTTAATAATGACGTCATCTGTATTTTTGTCCTTAAGATTAATGTCAAACGTCATTATCGTATACTGTTTTAATTTAAGGAGCAGTCTAACTTCTCCAACCTATTCCAAGCTACAGAAGACCACCATTATTTTTGTTCATCAGGTCCAGTTTTTTCCCTGGCATACTTTGGAGGAATCAAGGAGCTCTAATGTACCAAAAAGTGTATATAATCCCCGTAACTGGGAAAATCGCAACGCATCATAAACCACAGTACGTTTCACCTCGGTGGGTTGTGGGGGCAGAATGTGTGTCTCCAAGTTCACTGATCATTTCTGCAGCGTTCGTGATGTGTCTCCTGTATTGAGCTGATTCCATTATATTTCGTGAGCAGAAGAGGTGTTGTATTGTACTTTGGGATTCAATAATAACCTATTGTTAGTCACTTATTCGCATGCTTGTAATTTGTGCAAAACTGTTTCCTCTCCTAATAATTATAGCTGCTTTTGTGCAGTAATAATCTCTTTCAATTACTTTATCTACGTACGATAAGCTTCACCATCGGCTTACACTCGGTCTCTATATATATGACCAGCAATATCTAATATACACCTTACATAGGCATCAGAGTACAAGCTACCAAATCCCTCAATACATACGGCTGGCCACAGGAATTCTTACACAGTCTACATGGAAAAAGAGTATTTATTCCGGAAGTACTACAATGCATGGTCGACCAAGTGACTCTGTGATTGCAAAACTTCAAACTTATTAATGATGTTGTATTGCAGTTACGTAGTCTGACATTTTCTATATGTTGTAAACCCTTGAACACAACAGCGTGTGTAAAAATTCCTGTTGCCAATAGTACGTACTGGTAACAAAACCCCCAAAATTAACCCAACCAAAACTTTGAATGATTACCGACGTGCCAGCCAGCCAATAATACATACATCCCTGTGTGTATTGATGGTAAATTCAAAGCTAATACCTTCGTCAGTCTGTGTGTCTGTATATGAAAAGGCGGTACCATCATTCCACAACAAATCGGATTACAGAAAACAAGAATCTACCCAAACCTAATTAGGAAAGCATAGAGAGGAGGAAGGACAGAACACTGGGAAAAACATGATTGTTCCCTGCACCAACTGAATGAATCCTAATGAGATTACCTACCCACTTTAAGGACAATACCTGGATGAGCTCTACGTAGCAGATATGTTAGTGTTTCTTTGTAGTTAAGTTAGTTAGTTAGTTACTCCAGCACCTGACACTTATACCAGGCTCGATAATTATATGTACATTTTTATGCTTCCTTTTATGGACCGTGATTGTTTCGTCGTTAGATTCGCTGCATTTGTGTGTGAACTCAACTGTATCGTGTGTAGGTGTGTGTATGTATAGTACGCTCTATTGCAATATGTGTACTTATTGCTGTGTGTGTGTATGTGTATGTGTATGTGTATGTGTAAGTGTGTGTGTGTGTGTGTGTGTGTGTGTGTGTGTGTGTGTGTGTGTGTGTGTGTGTGTGTGTGTGTGTGTATGATTTATGTTAGGTGAATTGCATTGTATTGTTATATTTGTTCAAATGCGAACACACGTTTGTTCTCATGTTTGATGTGTTCCCATGTTTTATGTGTGCTTTGTGTGTGTGATTTATGAGTATAAAGTCCGCAGGTGTGAGTATGCAAATGCGCGTGTGTGTGTGCATATGCTGTGTACAGTATATGACCTTGTATTTGAGTGCATACAACAATGCTTGAATGGTTAGGCATAAATGAAACAATAACATAATCACACCAGGCATCCTTTTGGGAATTGCCTGCATACCAGAGAATGAAACACTTGCTATGCTAATCTCCACAAACACCAACAACTCTGTTACACAATTACTTCCTGCTACCACGACAGGTACAATAATACAGTTACATACATACATACATACAAAAAATGGCACACATGGGTAAAACGAGAAATGAACAGGCAAGATAAAAGACAGACCAAATGAATGTGTTATTGAAGTTTATCTATAATGTGCAACAAAATACATACATACATATATCTATATACTCTAAAATATTAATATGTAACTATATGAATTAAATGAGATCCACATAGGTCCTAATCCTACTGAAGAAGCACAGTCACACGCCCTAAGAGGATTTTGTTTTGTTGTTGTAGGTGAGGTGTTTATTTGTAGAAAGGGCAGGGCAAAGGACTCTCTGTATATTCTCTACTCTCCCTGTGTATTTCTTAAGTTGTAAATAGATAGACTCGGGAAGAATATTATTAACTGCTGTAGCCCAACATCTATTCCTACATAATCATTTCGTCATAATAATGGTGCTGTAAGTCTCATTTTCTGTCAAGATCTCTCTCTCTCTCTCTCTCTCTGTTCTTATCAACTTTATTCACTCTATCACTATTTCATTCATCTCTCTCTCTCTCTCTCTCTCTCTCTCTCTCTCTCTCTCTCTCTCTCTCTCTCTCTCTCTCTCTCTCTCTCTCTCTCTCTCTCTCTCTCTCTCTCTCACACACACACACACACACACACACACAAGGCCTCAAGGAATCTCATTATAAAGGGGTGGAATATAATAAGAGGAGCAGGGAGACATCACTCCAACTAATATAAAACTTGAGGCGAGCGCAATACTACTCCAGACTTAAATATGACACGGCAAGGGATGTGAGGAAAATTATTATTATTATTATTATTATTATTATTATTATTATTATTATTATTATTATTCCTTCTTTATGTCTTATCCTTTGCTGTCAGTAACATGAGATTCTTGTGAGGACCAGCAGAGGTTAATGAGTGAAGCCTGAAGTGTTGGAGTGAAGATTAAATTAGGAACGGACGGTGTGGTTAACTGCATAATTATATATCTGAATCAGACACACACACACACACACTCTGCTGACCACCCATAAATACTCCTTCTTTACCTGTTCCCCACTACTGTTCACAAATGTTCTTTCTGTCACTAACCACAAACGTTCCATCTAACACTATTATTCCTCTGTCAACAAACCTTTCGAAACCTCTTAATGTTTACAAACGTTTGATGTGTTACCAATCACGAACATTCTCTCTCTATCTCTTTTTTTCATTCTTGACTAACGTTTGCATTCCTGCTGATCACGAACGTCCCCTTCCGTACAGTCCAAACAAATTCCTATCCAGCAAAATCATCAACAATCCCTTCCATACAGTCCGAACAAAAATCATCCTATCCAGCAAAATCATCAACAATCCCTTCCGTACAGTCCGAACAAAATCATCCTATCCAGCAAAATCATCAACAATCGAAACAACCTGTGAGAACTTTTCCTCGACTGACTCTTCCTCATTAACTTTGGCCCTTGTGAGTCACCTCTTTGTGCCTCTGTCGTCATTACATTCTGTCACTTCAATCGTTTCTTTCATGTGAAGGGGACCAATTTCTTCTCCTGTCTTATACGTAAAAGGAAATGCTTAGGTTGAAAAAAAAACAATAACAATTCTATTTTAAAAACATCCTCTTCCTGTTTGGCAGGTGTCGATTGAGATCACGGAAATTACATTGTTTTCAAGAGTTTTTGTTTTAATCATGTAGCTATAATTCAAATGCAAAAAAAGATGAAAAATCAAATCAAATTAAAATCATATTTTCATTTAATAAGATTTTGAGAAGAGGTTGCGAATAGAATCATGTTACTGTTGTTGGTTCTGGATTTTCGCATATAATTTCTTTAACGCATAAGAAAAGCAAAAATACATTCTCATTTTGTTTCTCCAGGTTTTTGAGATCCCTTTAACTCTTACAAAAAAAAAAAAAAAAAAAAAAAAAAGAGAGAGAGAGAGAGAGAGAAATTTACGCATCTTGACAATTCCAATTAAGGGGTAAGTATAGTGTTGGTAAATGTAGAGTAAATTTTTCTTTCAAACTATTGCTTATCTGGTCGTGTCTCCTGGCATACTTTGGAGGAATTAAGGTGTTGTAATTAATGTACCAAAAATGTGTTGCCTCCTTAAGACCTACAAGCCGTATTCCCTTATTGACATCGCACACTATGAGAATTGGAGGCTTTTGATTCCTCCTGAATATGACACGAAACAAGCTCCTTCCATATAGGTGGTGTTTCGTGGTAGTATTTGAAGCACTCATTTTAACCTTCAATTTTCCGACTATACAACAAGGGGATAGTATAATTTTGGCACATTGGAGTGTCTTGATTCCTCCAAACTACCATACTCCAAGCAACAGGACACCATTATTTGTGTCCATCTGATCCTATTTCCAGAGATAGATAGATTGGAGGAAACAAGGCGCTCCAAAGTACAAAAAAAAAAAAAAGTGAATCACCCCCACTTGTTGACGTGCTTGGAAAGTGATGAACGTAAACGAGGGAAAATACAAGCAATCAAAAGCCATGTCATTCTTTTGTTGATGATGGTTAACTCGCCTGATCAAACACTGTCAAAGAAATTACGTTCAGGCTTGTCTTTTTTCCCACTCGGTAATAAATTGGCTAAACAGTGGTAAGAACTCTAATTTATTGGTTTGTGGAGTGTGTGTGTGTGTGTGTGTGTGGATGTAATGGGGGGAGTGTGTGTGTGTGTGTGGATGTAATGGGGGGAGTGTGTGTGTGTGGATGTAATGGGGGGAGTGTGTGTGTGTGGATGTAATGGGGGGTGTGTGTGTGTGTGTGGATGTAATGGGGGGAGTGTGTGTGTGTGTGGATGTAATGGGGGGAGTGTGTGTGTGTGTGGATGTAATGGGGGGAGTGGGTGTGTGTGGATGTAATGGGGGGAGTGTGTGTGTGGATGTGGATGTAATGGGGGAGTGTGTGTGTGGATGTAATGGGGGAGTGTGTGTGGATGTAATGGGGGGAGTGTGTGTGTGTGGATGTAATGGGGGGAGTGTGTGTGTGTGGATGTAATGGGGGGAGTGTGTGTGTGTGGATGTAATGGGGTAGTTAAGTGGGTGTGGATGTAATGGGGGAGTGGGTGTGTGGATGTAATGGGGGAGTGGGTGTGGATGTAATGGGGGGAGTGGGTGTGGATGTAATGGGGGAGTGGGTGTGGGTGCAAGGAGTGGGTGAAGGAATAGATGGATTGATTGATTGATTGATATTAGGCGCCGCAACAGCGAGGTCATATGGCACCCGAGGAAGAAAGGAGACAGAGGTGGGACAGTAGCCTAAGCACAAAAGGTAACAGATGAAAAAAAAAAAAAAAATAGAGGATACTTGAAGTGAAATCCCCTTTTAGTTGCCTTTTACGAGAAGCAAGGATACTGGGGAGTTATTCATAGCCCCCCACCCCAGGAAGAAAAAAGAAGGTAGGAAGAAATGCAATAAGGAAAGATGATGGTGAGGGAGGTAGGAAGAAATGAAATAAGGAGAGATGATGGTGAGGGAGGAAGGTAGGAAGAAATGGATTAAGGAGAGATGATGATTGAGAGAGGAAGGAAGAAATGGAATAAGGAGAGATGATGGTGAAGGAGGAAGGAGGAAATGGAATAAAGAGGTGAAAATGATGAGGGAGGAAGGAAGGTAGGAAGAAATGGAATAAGGAAAGATGATGATTGAGGGAAGAGAAGGAAATAGACAGGAGGGAAAGAGGGAGAGGGGGGAGGGACCAGAGAAGAGACAGAGGTATGAGATGTAACCAATGATTGGATGTGGAGAGGTTTAAAGGCGAAGGGACAAGTGGGTTTCTGCTTTATTAGAGAATCCATATTTTTTTGAAGCCTGTGGGGGCCTTTCTGCAGGTTGTAATAAATGGGAGAGTGGCAGGGAGATGAAAGGTGAGGAGGGTGGGGAGGGGAGGGATGGAGGTTGGGGATGAGAGGAGATGGTTGGGGGGATGAGAGGAGGTGGTTGGGGAGCAGAGGGATGAGAGGGGTTGGTTAGGGAGAAGATTGGATGGTTAGGGAGGAAAGGGGATGGTTGGGGAGGAGAGAGAGTGGGTAAGAGAACTGAGGATATGTTTGGGAAGGAGATGTGGTGTTTGAGAGAAGACGAGGAGAAGGGGTGGTCGGGGAGGGGAGTATAGGAGGAGTGAGGATGGTTAGGGCGGAGAGAGTTGAAGGACGAGGAGAAGAGGAAAGTGGGGAGGAAGATAATATTTCCTTATTGCAATCCATTCTCTTTCCTAAGCGCACTGACTGATTTCAATAATGCAACTATATATTAATTAAAAACAACCCCGGTAAACAACAACAAATAATCCTTCTTTTGTACCTTAATATCGTCCACAAAGCAATCATCAAGACACATCAACACAACACCATAAATGAACCCTGTGATGTAGTCTGGAAGTTGGAGGTAAACAAGTCCATCAAATATTGCCACGAAACACCACCTATATTGAAGGAGCTTGTTTCGTGGCTTAGTCAGAAGGAATCAGAAGCCTCCAACAATTTTCATACACGATCACAGAGTCCTTAAGGGGGTACAACACATTTGGTACATTGGAGTGCCTTTCGGATAATGGGACCAGTAAATAGATATAATGGTATCCTGTTGCTGGGAATAGTTTGGAGGAATCATTTGCTCCAGATTTACCACCACCAACACACACCATACTATATACACCTCGTTAAAAAGCGTAAAGATCAACAACCTGACCCCCTTAAACTCCAGGTGCAATTTCAGATGTCCCAGTAATCAGTCAGAAATCCTAAAGCTTAACGGATCATTCGTATTTTAAGGGACCCTGTATTGTAGTCAGAAAGTGGGAGATTACTGACTCCTTCAAATATTGCCACAAAACACACACACACATACCTATATAGAATGAGCTTGTTTCGTGGCATGGTCAGGAGGAATTAAAAGCCTCCAACAATTTTCATACACGATCACAGGGTCCTTAAATTAACTCTCCATAAAAGAATAATATATATATTTGCAGTAAATTTTAACCGCAAATACAAGGAGCATTGTCAGATAATTTTGCAAGGCATTTCCGTAAAAACAAGATTTAATTAAGCGTATGCCATGATAGTAGTTATTATAAGCTAAAACAACGGCATTTGGCTTTTGCATTTTTCACTGGCTATACCACAACGTGAATTTTCTTGTTTGAGGAAATCGCTAACGACGTCAAAAGGATGATGAAACCTGTATTAATAATATTCATGAACGATAGAATGTTGGATGTGGTTTCTGTATTACTGAAAGCGATGACCAAATTCAAGAGGTTCTTTTATTGTGGTCTACTGTGATTTGTTGACATTTTCTTCATTTTGAGTGTTGCTGAGTGAAATCTACGTGCAATAAAACTTGTTGTATTGCTTTAATTCAACATTCATAGTGCATTTGGACGAAAGTAATAGATGAGGCAGGCCAGATTTCAACCAAATTGATTTTAAGGGAAAAATTTCTTGTATTGTGAATTGGAAGGTCTGTGATTCCTTCAAACTATGCCACGAAGCAGACGGCTTCCATGGTACTAATAGTTGATCTGTTTCGTGGCATAGATTGCAGGAATCAGAGGCCTTCCAATTCACAAACAAGAGTATCTCCCTTTAAGAGACCCTGTGATGTAGTCAGATAATTGCAGGTGATTGAGTCCTAAATATATTGCCATTTTACAAGCTTTTCATTTTAATATTAAGACATGAGGAAACAAGTCTATTCCAGTAAAGAAGTATTAATTATAAGGTTGTGTGTGGGACGAGAATATAACCCTAAGATTATATATAACCCTCCACTCCATTCATCCCCTTCCATAACCTGCCCTGCCCTGCCCTCCCCAGTACAACCCTGTCCTGCCTTACCCTTCCCTGACCTACCCTACCATATCCTTTCCTGCCCTACCCTTTCCTGCCTTCCCCAGTACTGCCCTTTCCTTTCCTGCCCTACCCTACCATGACCTACCCTACCATGACCTACCCTGCCTTACCATGACCTACCCTACCCTACCATGACCTACCCTACCATGACCTACCCTGCCTTACCATGACCTACCCTACCCTACGATGACCTGCCCTGCCCTACCATGCCCTGTCCTACCCTACCCTACCATGACCTACCCTGCCCTACCATGACCTGACCTGCCCTACCATGACCTGACCTGCCCTACCATGACCTGCCCTACCCTACCATGACCTACCTTACCCTACCATGACCTGACCTGCCCTACCATGACCTACCCTACCTTACCATGCCCTGACCTACCCTACCCTGCCCTACCCTGGCCTGACCTGCCCTACTATGACCTACCCTTCGAGAGCCGTGATTGATGAACCGTGTCAATCCCTTCCCTCTCACCCCTCCAGCTTCTCCTCATTTTTACTCTTTCCTTTTCCTTTCTTTTCTCAATCTTCTTTTTCACTCATTTTCTTTCATTTCGTGCTCCCATCTTCCTTTTACTCACTCCTTTCCATTCTCTCATTTCCCTCCTCTTCCTTTCCTATTTATATTTTAATGCATATATTCTTTCTTCTCTCCGTTTCTATTATTTTGTCCTTCCTCTCCTTCCTTTCCCTATACCCACTTTTTCCTTTCATTATCTTCCCGTCATTATCTTACTTTATCGCTTCCTTTCTCTTCTGTTACTCCTTTCACATTCTTACTGTACTTCCTCTGCTTCTCATCTCTCTCTCTCTCTCTCTCTCTCTCTCTCTCTCTCTCTCTCTCTCTCTCTCTCTCTCTCTCTTTGCTTACCATTCCTCCCACACTGTCTTATTCTCTTTCGTCCCCACCAACAACTCTTATTTGGTGCTCTCTCTCTCTCTCTCTCTCTCTCTCTCTCTCTCTCTCTCTCTCTCTCCATCATCCCCCTGTTCACGAAGCCTGCCCCCCTGGGAAATCTTTAGCCTTGTCACACTGTCTCCACACCGCGTTTTATTTAGCTTAGCTTAAGAGGGAAATGAAAAGAAGCACTTGACAAAAAAAAAAAAAAAAAAAAAAAAATTAACCAACCTCTACCCTCCAATTCACGTCAGGCAACAACACAACTATTTCAGGATGGATGGATGTTGTTTTATGGCCACGTTTGGGGGGATCAGTTGCCTCCTCCTCCTACTCCTCCTCTGTTTCTTGGCACGGTTTGGAGGAAGTTGCGGCCTCCATTTCACCACCAGCATCATCGTGTCATTTAGTTAAGGACCCTGTGATTGATGGTATATGAGCATTGGAGGCTTCTGATTCCTCCTGACTATGCCACGAAATACGCTCCTTCCCTATAGGTGGTGTTTCGTGGCAATATTTGAAGGACTCATTTACATCCAATTTTCTGACTAAGTGAAGCCAGAGGATATATCACTATATTTACTTGTTCTTATATTTATCTGAAAATCCAAGACTTGTTGACGTAGATAAGATAATGCAGATAGGAGAAAATTGATAAGAGAATGTAGATAAGAAAAAAGAGATAAGAGAATGTTGGTAAGAGAATGTAGATAAAAGAATGTTGGTAGAAGAATGGAGATAAGAGAATGAAGATAAGGGAATGGAGATAAGAGAATGAAGATAAGAGAATGAAGATAAGAGAATGAAGATAAGAGAATGGAGATTAGAGAATGGAGATAAGAGAAATGAGATAATAGAATGGAGATAAAAACTACACATAAGAGAATTGAGATAAGAGAATGGAGATAAGAGAATGGAGATAAGAGACTACACATAAGAGAATGGAGATAAGAGAATGGTTCGGGTGCATCTGGGTGTTTACGCTTGGGAAATAATTTAATACCAGGCGGGATATTAAGATATTTACTAACGTTCGTACTTGCAATCTCGTGTGAAAGTGCATCAGTGATCTATGCACCAATAATCTATCTATAGTCTAGTCTATGTATCTATCTATCTATCTAGCTATCTATTTTCCCGTTTACCTATTTACACATCTATCTCAATCTCTATCATTCTTTCCATTCGTCTCTCTTATCTATCAATTTATTTTCAAACGCCAAAATCTGTAGAAAGGGATGGAAACGAGAATATAGTGATCCTGTCAGATTACTACAGCTTTTCCCTCACCAATGTCTCGCCACTCTACGTACAATTGCAAAAGCATATTCTGCCCCAATTCTACCTCCACATACCAAACAAATGTGGGTCAGAGAATATGCTTCCCCAGTTGTACAACACTCCCATCAGATTTATAGATGATTTTGGACGAGAGTAACAGATGAGGCAGGCCAGATTTCAACCAAAGGGATTTTAAGGGAAAATTTTCTTGTTTGTGAATTGGAAGGTCTGTGATTCCTTCAAACTATGCCACGAAACAGACGCCTTCAATGGTACTAATAGTTGATCTGTTTCGTGGCATAGATTGGAGGAATCAAAGGCCTTCCAATTCACTAACAAGAGTATCTCCCTTTAAGAGACCCTGTGTTGTAGTCAGAAAATTGCAGATAAGTGAATCCTTAAAATATTGCCACGAAACACCACCTATATGGAAGGAGCGTGTTTCACGGCATAGTCAGGAGGAAGCAGACGCCTCCAATTCCCATTCACGATCAAAGAATCCTTGAGGCAGAGAATGTTGGATGGGTTACGAAAATTTGCCGCATTATGAATATACTGCACTACGATTTATTAATGGTGTACCGTACAAAATAACTTCCCTTTAAATAAAACTCATACATTTTCCATTTGACCTGCTTTGGAAATTGCTTAGTTGAATATGATACGGCATGAAGTTTTATACATGTCACACGTCAAAATTCATAGGGTGACAGGGAATGGCGGAATGGTCGGAGAGTATAAAGTGTTGAGGCCTGTTACATGAAAGGCTGCAATGGGGTGAGGGGGGGGGGCAGATTAAGAGGATTCGTGTGTGTGTGTGTGTGTGTGTGTGTGTGTGTGTGTGTGTGTGTGTGTGTGTGTGTGTGTGTGTGTGTGTGTGTGAGGGATAAAATGCTTGTTGTATGGGTTTTACACTGTGTGGGGCAGTGATGGGTGTGGTGTCGTGGTGTTTTACAGTGCGTGGGTGTGGAGTGAGAGGTGTGATTGTGGAGTGAGAGGTGTGGGTGTGGAGGGAGAGGTGCGGGTGTGGAGTGAGAGGTGTGAATGTGGAGGGAGGTGTGTGAATGTGGAGTGTGAGGGAAATGGGCATATCTCAGTAATGGAGGTGGGCGGCTGAAATAGGCTGCACCAGAAAAAGGAGCAAAAAACCTCTAACCCACCGGAAATGTAGAGAAAGATGTCCGGTTCCACATTAGTCAAAAAGGACTGACGAGCTAATGTAAAAAAAAATAATTTCTATATGCAAACATGGACCGTGCAAATGTATACATATTTTGAAATATCTGACTCATAGTAACGTATATTTTTCGTGCATTTACAGAATGTTATCAAACATAAAAGCGAAAAACTTTTATGATAGCAAATTTGCATTTCATAGTTAACGTATGGAATGTCCTAAAATTTCGATATAGCACTACGAGTATATCATGTGCACTCATACAAGCGTATGTACGAATTATTTATATTTATATATACAGTACATATATATATATATACAGTACATATATATATATATATATATATATATATATATATATATATATATATATATATATATATATATATATATATATATATATATATATATATATATATATATATATATATATATATATATATATATATATGTGTCTGGCTGGATCTGGTTTATATAATCTTTAGGTTGTGTAACAGGGAGACTCGTAATGTTGGATCACTCTCGACCCTTTCTAGTATAGTGTTGTAATAAAGCGAGAGGGTGAGTGGGGTAATGTAAGTTGTTGAGTGGCCTCTACAGACTGGAAAAGGTATACGAACCCTGGGAAACTTTATATTGCTACCTGTATATTATACTGTGTAACTGGGAGGCTCATTTTACCAGAGGGAACACATTCTGACAGCAAGTTCATATTAGGCAAGTGAAGAGCTGCTGAAGAAGGTTTGGTGTGTAACTAAAGTTTTGGAAAAAATACGTAAGTCTGGGAGACACTTAAAACGAGTATGGGGTAGGACGGAAGACGGAAGATCAAGAGAGGAAGACGGAAGATCGAGAGTGAAAGACGGAAGATCGAGAGTGAATGACGCGATAGATGGAGAGTGAAAGACGAAAGATCGTGAATGAAGACGATAGATCGTGAGTGAAAGACGGAAGATCGTGAATGAAAGACGGAAAATCGCGAAGGAAAGACGAAAGATCATGAGTGTGGAACGGAATACGGAAAGTGCAGGACGGAAGACTTATAGTGAATGACGGAAAACGAAGAATAAAAGGTACTTAGAGCCAGGAAGGTCGGATTCTTTACTGGCCACCCACCTACCAGGACTGGAGTAAGTGTCAGCGTTAAGGGAGGAAGGAATCTGTTGTTAGTAAAATGGTGGGCTTGTGATTCCTCCAAATTATGCCACGAAACAGATCCCCTATCAATATCACTGGAGTCGTCTGTTTCCTGGCATAGTTTGGAGGAATCAGTAGCCCAGCAATTAACCAACAAGTGATTCCTCCCTTATTTTTTTTTTTTTCTATATTATTTTCTATATGCATTTCTTTGTCAAAAATAGATACTAAATCCACGAGGGAAACTTTGCCAATAAATTATCCTCCTCTGATAATTATACTTTCTCGGTACTTTATGCAAAACTCAGTGGCTTTGTATTACAGATCATGATAGACTTTATAGACTGGGTTTAGGGTTTCTGATGAGAAACTCTTATTATTAAATCTAATCAAATACCCTATACTAACATTCTCTTAGTCCAAGTTCCTCAATATCGTCAGCCAAGTTCAATAATATAACACACACTGAAGAAGCTGCTGATAAAAAATAAAGGAAAACAAACCTAATTTTTTTATCTTTTTAGCAATTCAACGCATATCAAACAACAACAACAACAACAACAACAACAACAACAACAACAACAACAACAACAACAACAACAATTATTATACACAAACAACATCGCTGAGAATCCAAACAACAACTGATAAATATAGAAGAATACATTTTACTGTTACGAGGCCGGCCAGAACTCATAAGAACGCGGCTATAATAATTTCTTTACACAGCGTCGTAAGTTGTAATTATCCCGAGAACAGATGGGCACACGGGGCAACATTTGGGTCGGTGTGGCAATGAAGGCTGTGCTGGTTGGTTGGTGCTGTGTGTGTGTGTGTGTGTGTGTGTGTGTGTGTGTCAGTGGAGGGTGAGAGGGCATTTATGTGATTGTGTGAGTGATTATATGTGTGAGTGTTATTGTGTGTGTGTGTGTGTGATTGTGTGTGTGTGTGTGTGTGTGTGTGTGTGTGTGTGTGTGTGTGTGTGTGTGTGTGTGTGTGTGTGTGTGTGTGTGTGTGTGTGTGTGTGTGTGTGTGTGTGTGTGTGTGTGTGTGTGTGTGTGTGAGTGCGTGTGATTGTGAGTGCGTGTGTGTGATTGTGCGTATGAGTGCATGTGTGTGATTTGTGTGCGTGGGGGTTATTGTGTGAGTGTGTGTGTGAATGAGTGTAAGTAAAGGTGTAGGCTAAGTGTGAGAAAGGGTATAGGTATAGGTGTGTGTGTGTGTGTATATGTTTCAGGACCAGGCGGGGGGTGTAGGGTGTGGACAACGAAATGGGCCATAGTTAGAGAGAAAATCAATAGTGTGAGGCAGTGATGGTCTCCCTGTACACAAATGTGGTCACTCCTCCCCTACACTACCTCTCTCACGCTCTATGGGGGTGGGGTGAAGTAGGGAAGGGGTGGTGGGAGTAGGGAGAAGGTGAGAAGAAATAGGGGGTTGGTGGGAGTAGGGAGAGGGTGAGAAGAAATAGGTGGATGGTAGGAGTAGGGAGAGGGCGAGAAGAAATAGGGGGGTGGTGGGAGTAGGGAGAAGGTGGGATGATGTAGGGAGGGGATGGTGAGAGTAGGGGAGAAATAAGCTGAGGTTTGGGTGAAATGAATGGACATGGGTGAAAGGATGGAGAACTGAAATGGAAAGGGATTATTAAAAATTTGGATGGAGGTTGGGTGAAAATGATGGGTTAGGTCAGAGCAGAATGGGACTGAAAATGGGAGAAAATAGAGGGCTCAGGTGAAGACAGAATGGACGGTAAGTGTATTAGTCTTTGTAACTCTCGGGAATTATTTCGAAGGCAAATGGAACACGTCGAAAAGAATGCTCAAGTCAAGGAAGAGTTTGGAAAGTAAATTGCAAAGTTTGGAGGAGGCAGTGTTGAGAGTGACATGTGACCTTTGGTACAGCTAAACTCACAAAACCTTGGTACAGTCACAATCAAATAACCACACCGACACCTTCCTTCCATCTTGCTATAATATCAGTATCATATCTAAATATTATCATACAACACCTTACGTCAACTCAACCTCTTCAATTATTATTATGAGGTGCTGCAAAATCATACACGTGTTGTTCTTTATTACCAAGATATTTACTAAGATGGAAGGAAAGTGTCGGTGGTTATTTGATTGTGGCTGTACATAACAGTTTGGTTGGTTCGTTTTGTGCAATGTGAAGACTGTTCCTTGTCTTTTACTGTAGCATATCACTCTGAAAGACGATATAGAATCACTCGAAAAAAAAAATGATTGGTTATAGTACGTATAATCACAAGGATATATCACTAATCGTTAATAGCATCTGAATACTAAAATCTGTTTCAGTTAATCAGCAGAAAACACCAACATCACCATACATCTTAGTTATCAAGGAGCCACTCACGCCAAACTAACGATTCTATAAGACACGAGAAAAGTCAGTCTTCCACGTGGTAGTAATGTGTATCAGGTGTAGAGTTTACTGCTTTACGTAGGTGTGTAACTGGTGGGTGGTAAGAGGCAATGGCTAAAGATATAACGATACTTGTTGTGGTAAAAGAACAAGTTGCTAAAGATATAATGAAACTCTGTTGTGGTAAAAGAGAAAATTGCTAGCTAAAGATATAATGTTTCTTGTTGTGGTAAAAGAGGCAATGACCCTGACGGTGGTAACGGGGAATAAAGAGGGTCTGGAGTGGTAATCTGTGGACTCGGGATGATAATTGAGTCAGCGGTGATGGGTCGCGATATTGTCCCCATGATTGTAGTAATGGGATATATTATTATTATAGTGATACGGATCGTCGAGGTGTGTGTTTGTTGTTAGTGGTGAAACTGTTATGGCAGCGGGGGCGAGGACAGAAAGCATGGAGAGGTAGGGAATGGTTACACAGGAGTACCAGTAATATGAAACGTGACGAGCAATAAAAGAGTCATATGGACGGCTACTGAATCTCACAACCTAAACTACACAACAGATTACCCCACTGGTGTACTGAGCTATTGGTCTGTTTCATGGCATAGTTTGCAGGAACCACTAGCTTTCATTTTGAGCACGATGGATGACCCCCTAATTAACGAGTACCGAGCGACAGTACAATGGGTTAATCATGTCTCACCTCTAATGGTCAATTTTATCAAAGGTCAGACCAGAAAAGTTAATGAGGCCGGTTACTCGTGGTGGTGGTAGCATATACCTTTCATAGTTCTCTCCATCTCCAAATTTATCTACCACTTGGTCTTTATCTCATATTTATCTTCATCTCTGTCATCACCTTTGTATATACGGTACCTTCATTTCATGCTCTCTTTCCCCCTGTCTCTGTCTCTTTCCCCCAGTCTTCTTCTCTCTTATTTTATCTTTCTCTCTCTTCCTTTTTATCACTTTTTGTTCTCACTTCCCTGCACAAGTTTGACAAGACTCTGGGCATCGAAGAATAAGGAGCCATTGAGTGAGGTCGTTCCGGGTGAGTAAGGGACACCTCGTTTGGTCAAGTCTGGGAAAAGCCGACACATGCCATCAAATGCCTCACCCTCCCTCCCTCCCTCCCTCCCACCTACGCTGTTGTCCACTCCATGCTGGCACTTATTACTCTGAATATATTTCCTAGATGAACAGCATAAAGATAAACATTGAGGTGCGGTGATTGAAATATAGTTTGATATTTCGTGTTAACTTAATTATGTGATGATGGTGGTGGTGATGATGGTGATGATGGTGATGGTGATGGTGGTGGTGATGATGGTGATGGCGATGTTTAATTTATCAGTCTGCTAATGAGTTTATTCATGGACAAACTATTTCAGAATACTTTCCATTACTCGGTCTTGTGATAGTCAAAGCCATCCCGTTCCAAGCCAAGCGAGAATTTTATTTTTCTTCTCCCCAGTAACTGCTTGGGAGTAAATACAGGTCAACTTCCTAATTTCATTCCAATTAAAGATTTCGTAAGGTCTGTGAGGTAGGACGGACGAGGCTTCAAAGGCAGAAGTGATTTAAGCCGAAGTAAGAGCTCGGTTAATTGGACAGCTGAAAATCTTTAGTCCTCAAGTCTGTAATTTCAATTCCCTGGTCCAGTCACTTTCATTAATTTCCGGCAATACTGACGTCTAAAACAGTTACCGAAACTTGTTTGTTTTTTTAATTTTTATACCTCCTGTTTTTATATTTGTGTTTTTAATTAATGTTTGCAACTTAACATACACTCTTACCTTGTTTACTGATGTAGAGTAGTAATAACGTTTCAGTCACTACCAAAGATATTACCATAAAAAAAAAAAAGTTTCAGTCACTAACAAAAATATTACCATAAAAAAAAGTTTCAGTCACTACCAAAAATATTACCATAAAAAAAGAAAAACCTTTACTAACCTCAGCTGTAGTGGGTTTGGCTGTCTCAATATGGAAAGGAGAGGCGGTTCATTATACATTCTTCAGGCGTTACGATTTTTCTTGGTGGGAGTTGTGGGTTGGTGATGTGTGGCTGGTTTGTTTCCATTCCGCTGGTTGATGTTAGGGGTCGTGTTGTCTCCACCTTGTGACCGGTTTTGTCTGTCGTTGTTCATGTGTTGGGATTTGCAGGTCAGTTTCTCGTTGTGTTACGTTTCATGTAGAATGGATTTAGTCTGAAAAGAACGGTGATATAGTTGTAATTAATCCATTTAATGTCAGTGTCTTTTAAATCTGATTAGCTTATTGTTAAAAAAAATATCATCATGAAATCCATGGCCAGATCAACAAGTATTGCTGCCTACAATTCATGGGTACCGTACGTGATAGTATGAAAAACACCAGGCCACATAACGTGAATAATATTGGAACCTTATAACACTCATATATTACGATGACAGTATTTGGTATTGAAAGTATAATGACAGATGCACATAACAAACACATACATAACCACAAGAGTTCAAGAATTTAAACATATAAAACTATAGATAAAAAGTATATATATAAAAAATAAGATGAATATAATATTAATTTTCTGTACCATGAACAACCAAGAAACGTTCCCTCAGGACTGTGCCTCGGAAGCCTTAAGTATAGAAGCTCAAGTACACACACACACACACACACACACACACACACACACACACACACACACACACACACACACACACACCCACACAGACACAATATATATAATCTAGAAAAGGAGGGCGTGGAGGGGGAGGGGGGAAAGTGCATGAATCAGGGCCCGAGGGAGCTTCAGGGCCGCATCAGGACGTCGGAGATAATTTACATAAGAAGTAATAGTGTGCATGAAGGCAGAGATAAAGCTTCCACTCCATCCATGATAAGGGAACGCTGGTGTCGGCTGTATGTATGTATCCCAACTCTGCCAAGGGGACGGAAATAGACTGTGTTAGGCCAGACAAACCTTTTACCACAGAGAGAGAGAGAGAGAGAGAGAGAGAGAGAGAGAGAGAGAGAGAGAGAGAGAGAGAGAGAGAGAGAGAGAGAGAGAATGGATAGCTAGTACTGAGGAAAGGAGGGATAGTTGTAGAGAGGAAAGGGATTGACTTGGGTATAATTTATATGGTACTAACATTAACTGGGAGGGATAAGGTTTGTTTTGTTTTGGTCGAGATAGGATAGACATGAATATTTAGAATTTATTTAGATCATATATACTTCCTCCGCTAGATCAGACTAACCAACCATACTTAATTAATTCGACTTGATCCGACCTTACTTAATTAACCCAACTAACTATATATAACTAACCTATCCTAACCTTACTGACTGGCGCTGGCTTCAGGGAAAACAAATATGAACACCTGGGCCCATATTCACAAAAGCAAAGTTCACACGTGAGACTTAAAATGTTGTTGTTGGTAAGCGTTTATTCATGGCAAGGACTAGGACCAAACACAGCCTCGGAGAAAAAAAAAAAAAAAAAAAAAAAAAAAAAAAAAAAAAAAAAAAAAAAAAAAAAAACCAGCTCATACATATAGAATAGCAAAACCATTCCCTGCTTCGAAATGAGCCTGAAACACTATGGTGAGGTCAGTACGGTATTGCACATAGACGAATAAGTGCAAACTCTAATAAGATGTTTTGTAAATACCGGCCCAGAACTTATCTACCCTATTTTATTGTTCATATTTTACTCTCTTTGAATTATATAGTGAATGTGATTGACCTTAAGGGGGTGCGGGAGTAGGGGACAGGCTTGGGGGGGGGGGTAGAAAAGCCTGTCCCCTATTCCCGCACCCTCCTATTCCCCCTCCCCCAAGCCTATCCCACTACTCCCGCACCCTCCTAAACCCCCCCCCCCCCAAGCCTGTCCCCCTTATTCCCGCACCCCTTAATGGGACAGAGCTGTAGTGGTAAAATAATTGGGGGTAACTGAGCCCTTCAAACATTGCCACGAAACACCAGCCATATTGAAGGAGCTTGTTTGTTTCGTGGAATAGTCAGGAGGAATCAGAAGCCTCCAAATTCTCGCACACGATCACAGGGTACTTAAAAATCGAGAACAATGGTTGAAACACGTGCTGTACTCCGATCTGATACCACTCAATAAACCGGGCATATATAAGTAAGCATTATACTCTCGTAGCTCACATGATGTTGGCAAGTATTCAGGGCCTAATTAATGTTGCAGAGCCACAAAATAATAGAGGTACGGTGTGGCTTCCAATTCCTCCTTTCATTATAAACTTCGCTTTCACTCACTTTGATATCCGAGTATGTGGAAATAACTTGTTACTGAGGGATTGGAGTACATTACATAGATACCCGTCCCTGGTAATACACATACTTGTACAGACCAGTGTTTGTTGTAAATGAGTACACAGTTGAGTTTATCACATCCCCCGCCCGCTGATTCACATGTGATATGAAATAATTGAATACACAATGCTGTCCAGTGGAAAGAGAATGAGTTTGTGTGTGTGTGTGTGTGTGTGTGTGTGTGGCTGAACAACAGGTCCCGAGATAATTGAATGATGCTCCGAAGTGTTGGATGCTTCACGTGTATCGTACTAGTCAGAGACAGTGTACCTTGAAACATCAGATTACCTCGAAAAACTTCCGAAAATTGGCTCCAATGTCCTTATGATTAGCAGTCCATCGCTTTATCCACTCTGCTACCACCAGTAAAATGACAGTAGTAAGAGAAAAAAGACATCAAAGAATTGTAATAATGACAAAACGAGGAATTAGTAAGGAGACAGAAACAGACAGAGCCAAAAGACTGACCCACTTGTCTTAGAAAACTCTGAGAAACCTTGGGCCCAAAACTTTCTGGAATCAGCTCAGAGAGGAGAGGAAGAATTTAATTAAGAGTGGTTCTCACCAGTACCTCCCTTCACTACCCACCTCTGCCCTGCCATCACAACCTGCCATCCCAACCTCACACCAAGAGTCATATTTTTGGTCAAACCTGAAGGAAGCACAAGAAATATGACAGAGATAAAAAATAACTAAACAACTAGTTTCATTATTTTCAATAATTATATATAATAAATAATCAATACAAGGAAAGATATAGAAAATTTTGGTTCCAGTAAGGGCACAATTCCTTTGTAACTTGTAAAATTTCCCCACAATAATACATTAGTTCCCCATCCTCCATAAAGACTACAGTATAGAAGACAGGGCGAAGAGATAGGAAAATATTATAATAATTCCCCATGAGTCAGTCCTGAGTTATTGCTAAATTTAGTCATGCGACTCGGACATGACAGAAAACGGATGCTCTTTCCTACAGCCAAGTTCACCAAGCAAGGACGTGAGAAATATTATCAGCCCTTGGCAACACTGTGACCTTGAGCCAGGGTGAAAGGACAACAAACAGACTTACTAACTCTTACGTCAGTTACACTCGTCCCATATGTAACTCTTGGCAGATCATTTAAGGGGATAGTATAATGTTGGTAAATCTGGAGCAACTGATTCCTCTAAACAATTCCAAGCAACAAGACACCATTATATTTGTTCATCTGGTCCTGTTTCTTGGCATACATTGTGGGAATCAAGGCACTCCAATGTACTAAAATTATACTCTCCCCTTAAACCAGAGTTCCAATCAGACTGAATTTTGTTTTCATCTTCTTCCTTTTACAGTTTTTTAATGTTACTTGTGTTCTTACAAAAACTGTTCTGTAATGCTTAATTTTTGCCATCGTAGGGATTTGTCTTTTACTTTCAACGTTTCCCTCGCTATTTAACTCACTCCCACTCTGCCGATGTGTTCTCTCTCTCATTTTCTTCCTGTTCCTTGTTATTCTCTGTGCTTCATCTTTCATTTTTCATTCGGCGTTTCCTCCTCCCTCTCGCTTTCAATTATCTCTCCCCCTTCCTCTTTCTGCTCCTGTGCACTATTATGTAATTATCGTGTGTATTTTTGTCCTTACTCTTGAGCATAAATCTGACACACACACACACACACACACACACACACACACACACACACACACACACACACACACACACACACACACACACACACACACACACACACACACACACACACACACACACACACACACACACACACACACACACACTCTCTCTCTCTCTCTCTCTCTCTCTCTCTCTCTCTCTCTCTCTCTCTCTGTCGGTCGGTCTGTCTGTCTGTCACTCTCTCTCTCTCTCTCTCTCTCTCTCTCTCTCTCTCTCTCTCTCTCTCTCTCTCTCTCTCTCTCTCTCTCTCTCTCTCTCTCTCTCTTTCTCTAGTACAACATGTCATAACCGTCCAACTTGCCCCATAAGATATATAAGTTTCCCTTGAGAAGCTCTTTGGTACTTGAGAATGAGGTGAAGGGCTAAGGTCACTACTCGAGCGAAGAATCTCAACAGCACTCAATAAAACTAAGTCAAGTCCGTGTTTTCAAGTATAAGGTACACGCTGTTAGTTAGTTAGTTAGTTAGTTTATCTTCACTTGTTTTGTATGTTTAGTTGGTCTTTTTTTGTTTGTAATGTTATGTATTTTGGTTTGTCTTTATTTGTAATGTTATGTATGTTTGTTGGTCTTTATTTGTAATGTTATGTATGTTGGTTGGTATTCACTAGTAATGTTATGTAGTTCCTTCCTAGGGGAAACAAAAAAAATTGTATATTATAATTAAATGAAATATATAGGTATGTACAATAGAATAAAAAATACCATGAAACATCAGGTGGTATGCAGAGAAGACTATGACAAATAAGTATGTCCTTTGTTTATTATAGAGAGGCCAATCAGGAGTATCACAGACTTAAGGGGGTAATTCGCTTTTGTTACACATTGGAATGCCTTGACTCCTCCAAAGTATGCCAAGAAACAGGACCAGAAGAGCAAAAATAATAATGGTGTTCTGTGGCTTGGAATAGTTTGGTGGATTCAGTTGCTCCAGATTTACCAACACAAAATTTCCCCCTTAATTAATCCAAAGAAACATCACCTAAACTCGAAGAACAGACAAGAAACTCTGCTGCGAGAACCCCTGAAGGTTGACGACCTTCACTGGATGGCAAGTAAAAAAACACACACACACAAGGAAATAAAACCACCAAGTGAATGGTGAAAAGGGGGTGATGTTAGAAAAAGTTATACTGTAGTCCAGCTTACACGGTCCATACAGCGCTCAGTAACCCCTAAGTTCCAGACCATCTCTCGCTGGAAATGCAGGCAAAAAGTGCGTGTGTGAGTGTGTGTGTGTGTGTGTGTGTGTGTGTGTAAGAGAGAGAGAGAGAGAGAGAGAGAGAGAGAGAGAGAGAGAGAGAGAGAGAGAGAGAGAGAGAGAGAGAGAGAGAGAGAGAGAGAGAGAGAGAGAGAGAGAGAGAGAGAGAGAAGAGAGAGAGAGAGAGAGAGAGAGAGAGAGAGAGAGAGAGAGAGAGAGAACGAACGTAGCAGAAAAAAAAAAGCTGAAAGAAACTAAGGAAAGCAAAAAGGATATAGACGAAAAGAGTTTATATTCGGGAATCAAACGGAAAGGAAGTAAAAGACCAGTGATAGTTAGAGGAGAAAAAAGAGAAATAAAAGGGGGACAGAAACAGAAATAAAAAGGGAGAGAATAGAGAAGAGTAGAGGAGTAGAGTAGAGTAGGGAGAAAGGGGGGGAGAGGGAGATTTGGAAACTAGACTCGTGGCCCGGGGAAAATTTATGCAGTGTTGCCAGAAAAACCTCACACTGATCCAGAAAGCCAAAAAACTCCGAATCACACACACACACACACACACACACACACTATACCACACCATACATACCTAGTCCCTATATCTGACCCTAACCCTAAGTATACATACATAGTGATAAGCTAACGAAAGGAGGACAGTATTTTTTAATCATAGCAGCACTTATCAAAACTATTCCTCTACCCTTTATAAAACTGAAAAAAAAAAAAATATATATACAAAATCTATGACAAAGTTTTACGTCATTTTTTTTTTTTCTATCGAATATTTTGTTTGATTTTGCTTCCGGGTCGAACATCCCATCCCATCCCATCCCATCCCATCCCATTGTAGCGAGATTGTGACCACCGGGAGACCGTCGTAATCTAGAACCCCGCACCGTGCACCTATCCAATGCAAATCCTTACCTAATAAATGTATGTATAGATAGAGATAGAGAGAGAGAGAGAGAGAGAGAGAGAGAGAGAGAGAGAGAGAGAGAGAGAGAGAGAGAGAGAGAGAATGAAAAACCCAGCCATGACCTACACCACCACCACCACCACCACCACAATATTTTTTCCTAGGGTATTGTCAAGGTCATGTATGCATATTGTAGCCTTGTATAAGAGGATCACTGCCTTCATCACAACACACACACACACACACACACACACACACACACACACAGACACACACAGGTAGTTCCGTGTTGTGAATTTCCCGACATACAATGAATAGTGAGTGACCTTGATTATATATTCCAGTGTCCTTATTGTTTGGGTTTGAATGGTGTTGTTGTTGTTGTTGTTGCTGTTGTTATTGCTGTTCAGGCCCAGGTCAATAGTTCCTTTTTTATCCCCCCCCTCCCCCCCCCCTCCCAACCCCATCGAGTTATTATGAAAAGCTGGATTTGGTTTTCCATTTTCCATCCACTCCCTCACTGGAATTTTTTATGTACAGTTGGAATTAGTTGTAAATAATTTGAGACATGGTATTTTTTTTATGATTGTTAAGGACCCTGTGATCGTGTATGAAAATTGGAGGCTTCTGATTCCTTCTGACCAAGCCACGAAACAAGCTCCTTCTATATAGGTGGTGTTTCGTGGCAATATTTGAAGGACTCATTTACATCCAATTTTCTGATCACAACACATATCATAATACACTATACCACCTATACTAATAGTAAACCCATAATACACTATACTGCCTATCTAAGTAATTTAAATATAACATAATACACTATACCACCCATACTAATAATACACACCATAATTCACTATACTGCCTATCTAAGTAATTTAAATATAGCATAATTTGGGATCGGTAAAGTTACAATATCGTGGTGAAGAAATAATTGTCTCCCTCTCTCTGTACAGGTAAATATTAATGGGTTTGTCATGGGCGCAGCTAACCTTGAATATTTTTTTACACGTTATTTTCGGTGTGCTGCAATTTTTAACCCTGGCTATGATGAAAAAAAATAATATGGTAAAACTCTTAATTAGTTTTGTGACACTTTTCTGAATAATTAATGTAAAGAAGATGATAAGAATACTATGCGATAACAGATAATCAATAGATAATCAAACTACGCATGGAGACCTACCAATTCTATCTCCTTTTCGCAACGACTAGTAATAAATAAAGGACAACACACACACACACACACACACACACCACAACACACACACACACACACACACACACACACACACACACACACACACACACAACACACACACACACACACACACACACACACACGGTCACATACACACACACACACGGTCACATACACACACGGTCACATATACACACATTACTACCTAGAGGCGGGAGGGGCGAGTTGAGCTCTACATTAATTCTCTGAGAAAACATTCCATTTTTACAACGGGGTCAGACCAATCTGGGGTAAGCCGGCACAGACCTCAATCTTGTCCTGGACTGAAGCATGGAGGCTCAGCAAACTATAAGGGGATAATAATGGCGTTGGCATATTTGGAGCAACTGATTCCTTATAGATAATTAATATATCGTCCAGGAAACAGTCTCACATGGATTGTATGTGTGTGTGTGTGTGTGTATGTGTGTGTGTGTGTGTGTGTGTGTGTGTGTGTGTGTGTGTGTGTGTGTGTGTGTGTGTGTGTGTGTGTAGGTAGGTGTTTTTTTTTTAATGTAAAGTTTTGGAGGAATCATTAGTCCAGCAAACTTAAGGGGATAAGCGTGGCGTTGGAGTTTGGAGCAAGTGATTCCTCCGAGATAATTATATCGTCTAGGAAAAAGGCTACCATGAACTGTCTGTGTGTGTGTGTGTGTGTGTGTGTGTGTGTGTGTGTGTGTGTGTGTGTGTGTGTGTGTGTGTGTGTGTGCGATTCTTCACTTTGACACCAAAACAAATATTCCCTGGGTGACATAATGCTAATCTTGCCCTGAATTCACTAAACCATGAAAAAGCTCAACAAACATAACCTACATCTCGGCTCTTGTGAATAAATGGAGACTCATGTGCCAAGTAATTATGACATAAATTTCTTATACAAACAGAGAAATGCCTCCTCTGTGCCCATGAAAACCTGCTTCCTAGCCTACCTCATCAGAACGATAATTAGGGCTTTTATTCATACCAGTGTTGATATAAGTTAAATGATGAGTTATTTATAAGTGTATATTGATGGCAATGATGTGGAACGCTTCAATATGGAACTTTAAAAATGGGGAAGTCGACTCTTTCATCAGCATACGAAGGAAACACAAGAAAGATCAGAAATGCAGCATGTGAACGAAGGAGATTATAATAATATACAGTATCTTATGAAATCTTGTCATGGTTTAACGAGGGCAGAGGGTAATCCTGTTTTACTGCAGGTCCAGGTTTGGCTCTTGTTGTTGTGAATAGGAAATTACAGTGGACTTTTTACCATCAAGCCTTACGATATATTTTGATGTCTAATTTGCACTAATACTATATAATTCAAGTATGGTAGAACGTCTTGTTTGTAAAGGATATACATGCAAATCTTTAAATGTTAATCAGTATTCGATGCTACAGTACATACTCTGTGTACATACATACTTCGCTGATTTAATATGTTTCTTAATAGAGCACGTAATACTAAACAGAAATAATATAGAAATAAGCAAGACATTACTAGTGTAAGACAATAACATCATCGTCAACAACAACAACAACAACGACGACGACGACAACAACAACATATTAATAATAATAATAATAATAATAATCTGAAAATATAATTGATAGCTTAGGTATTTTCGTAATATCTCAAAACACGAATGATAAAAATATTCAGATGAATTAATATATTTACTATAAGTTCCACCTAACCACTCCCTCCCCCACCAAAAAAAAATAATAATAAATAAAATTATATAAAATAACTCATTAAGGTGAATTAAAATCTATCATGACATAAATCCTGGTTACCACTAAGTGAAATCAATTCCACATTTCATTTGGGGAAACCATACCCACGACACGAGCATCAAACAATTTTCCGCCTTTTGAGCACGAGGGTAGAGAAGCGTAAGGGGATTTCAGAAGCCAGTCAGTCAGTCATTCAGTGGGTGGGTCTGCTGGTATAGAGAGAAGCCCAGCAAGCCACGTGGAAACGAGTATTATTGAGTTGGGTGATGGAGAGGGATATGTATATTGAGTTAGGCATATAATTATAGGTTGTTGTTGGTCTTTATTGTAGGGGGTTGACTGTATTATTATTATTATTGAGTTGGGTGATAAGAGAGGGATATGTATATTGAGTTAGGCATGTAATTATAGGTTGTTGTTGGTCTTTTTTAGGGGGTTGACTGTATTATTATTATTATTATTGAGTTGGGTGATAGAGAGGGATATGTATAATTATTGAGTTAGCCATATCATTATAGGTTGTTGTTGGTCTTTTTTTTTAGGGGGTTGACTGTAATAATAATAATACTTGGTTAGTTCATTAATTGATATACTCGGCCATTCCTGTCATTCCTTTGTTAATTAATTCAGCCATATATAGCTAATTATTATTTATTCTTAGGCATGTATCGGTTTGCGAAATAATGTGTGCATTAATTGAACATGTTATGAGATCCACAGGGCGAAAGATAAAGAATCAAAACCTAAAGAAATAAAAATATAATAAAGAGTAGCAGAATGATGACGAAGGGAGGAGGGAAGAAGAGAATGGTGATAATAATAGTAAGGAAGAGCGAATATTAATTAAGTGGAAGCGAGGTTTAACAGGGAACCGAATATTAAGGTGAGATTCTCTTGTTGGTGAATTGGAAGGTCTCTGATTCCTCCATACTCAGCCACGAAAACAGATTCCCTACCAGCAGCATTGAGGGCTTCTGTTTTCTTGGCATAGTTAGAAGGAATCAGTAGCCTTCCAGAGTTACCAACAAGAGAATCTCCCCTTAACGTGGGTAGTAAAGAGAAATGGAGAATATAGTAAAGGAACAACGAGGAGAGTGAGTTGGATGGAGTGCGTTACAAGAGCTGTTAGTGTGGTTCAGTCGAGAGAGGCACACAAACTGACTGGGATTGCATGGATTATTACGAGGAGGGACGAGTAAGTGAGTGAGTGAGTGAACAAATGCACCACAATATACCCAAAGCAATCTGATCTCATATTTAATTAAGGGAAGTGTACATACAGTTACAGAGAGGAAAGGGACTGGCCCGGGTCAGAAGAGGCGTCAAACCCCCATCCACCCCCCAGTTTTGTTTACATTATAGCAAGCACCCCCCCCCCCACCCTTGTGCCCCTAAGCAGTGTGAGGTAACAAGTGTGTGGTGTGACGTGGTGATCCTGTGTCTCGTTCGCTGTAAATATAGTATCACCATCATTCATTATCTGCATGGCTGTAACACACATTTGATATGAGCAGCATAATCTCTTCTACAAAACTGAACGGTCATTATTTCATTTAGAGTTTTAATCATCATTCATATTCATAATCCATTTAGGAATCATTAAATATTTACAGACATTATTGTTTCCATTGTGCCACCAGGGAAATGTTTACTTTAAAAAATTAACCTTCTGTGAATACTAATGCTCTCAATAATAAATACTGATTTCACGAGGTGTCAACTTATGCAGAGTTCATTGTTTAATAAATGATTTTCAACGCATTAAAATTTACACTCCATTATTCAGCAATATATTACAGTACTTTCAGGACTGCCTAGGTATAACGTAGAGTTTGCTACACCCCAGAAATCTTTGCTCGAGTGATTGGACATGTCGTCACTTCAGATGAGGGTAAGGAGGTGCCGGGGTGAATGAAGGTGTACAGTCACGAGCAAAAATAATAAGTACCCAGATCTTGTTGATATTTTGAATCATCTGTGATATATAGCAGTGAACCAATTACAACGTTATCTTGTCTCACACTTTCTTGAGTTTTGTGTTGGTAATTCTGGAGTAACTGAATCCTCCAAACTATTCCAAGCAACAGAACACCATTATTTTTGCCCCTCAGGTTTTATTTCCTAGCATACTTTGGAGGAATCAAGGCACTCCAATGTACCAAAAAAGAATTACCACCTTATTACTCCACCAAGCTGTTCGAAGCAGGCCTGGATACATATTTTTAGCTGGTGCCATCACACATGCATACAGGCTACCTTGCGTATAAGAACAGGTGTCCGGACTGTAAAAATACGCAAATGATGGATATAATCACGAGTGAACCAAGCAGCTGCGTTGTCGAGGTGATTACTCTGGGAATTATAGTAGTGATGAAACACAGAATATGATAAATTCTAAACACCCACTATATACGTGTTCGTCTCTTTGTTGTCGTGCCGTATATAACTCTCTGGGGTATGTTTTAATTTATCTCTTCAACGTTGATTCTGTGGCAAAAAAAAAAAAAAAAAAAAAAAAATACAAATATATATATATATATGTTTGTATTTACGTTTTTCTCTCGCAATACATTTACCGGGTTTGTGCCCCTATTTTTTATTTATTTTTAGCTCGTCAACAAGGTGGCACCACTTTAATTAATTTATTCTGAAAAACAACAGAAAACTACACACCACGAGAATTATATATAAACCAGTTCCGTAGGGTTAGGTTTTGTTCCAGTGAAGGCTCAGTTAAATCTGTCTGTCTGTCTGTCTGTCTGTCATCCTGGTTGCTATTTTTTGCACAGTAACATATGGAATTCATTTTATATATTATTGCATTATGTTTTGTCAGATGTTTCAATTTCCCATGTATGTACAGTCTGCGAAAAAAGTTTTGGAACCACCCCTATTGCTAGTGCTATGTAGGGTTGGTAAGCCTATTCCACTGGCGATAATACTTAATGTATACTTATTTTATACTTATACTTATACTCGCTCAACTCTACAGGGACACTCGGGCTGACGTAGCATGCGTACCAACCCTACCGTGATAAAAATTCTAAAATTAATGTTGGGATGGTTCCAAAACTTTTTCTGCAGAGTGTACAAGATCTTATTTATACAGTTTGGCACTATTGTTTGGTGTGTCTAATCGTTACTACTTATTAGCTCTGTTCATGATGAGAGATTTTGCTTACAATCCCATAGAAACAAAACGACGGAATAAAATATAAACAAACTGAATAATATGCCACAATTCCTCTGTCCATACAGTCGGTGTGGCTTTGTGTGTGTGTGTGTGTGTGTGTGTGTGTGTGTGTGTGTGTGTGTGTTTGTGCGCGCGCGTGTGTGTGTGTGTGTGCAAAATCATCTTCCGGGAACGACACGCGATGAAACGTTTGACCCAATATATTTTCAAACTTTATGCAATCGATGTATCCATGCATGATGAGAGGACAAACAGAACTGAATATCAAGGTCACAGGGGGCAAAGATCAAGGTCATAGAGTGGGGGGGGGGTCGAGGGGGGAGAGGGGAGGGGGGGGGGGTGTAACGCTTTGTATGTAGTGCCATTCAATCTCTCTCCTTTGTTTTGTTAAATTGATATGATTAGCAAAAGCCTCATCCTACAGAGCTATCAAGGGACGAATACCTAATAAATACCTGATAAAGTCTAATACGAAAAAAAGTAAATAAATTGGATGTGTTAATGAGCAAAAATACCAAATAGGAAACCGGACTGACAAAATTAACAAACAGACCTTCATTTGTTTATGCAGTGTAATGATGTGTTGGTTACTGATATATATATAATTATACACTATATATTCTGTATTATGTTTATTTTGTTTGGTGATATTGCAGTTGTTGTTGTTTGTATAGTAGCATATCTTTTTTTTGGGCAATATGGTATTTCCTTATTCATTTATTTATTGTGATATATAATAAATCAGCGATGGAAGAGATGGAAACAGTAATTCGTTTTACATACGACTGTGTGAATGATGTATGCTTTCATTTAATAATAGTTTGGTGACTAAAATTATATCCGCGGGCTGGAGCCACCCATTCCTCCAAACAATGCCATGATGCAGCATTTATCCTCAATGAGTCTGTTTTCATTTGCAGTTAAGAGGAATATGTATCCTCCTGTTCACCGGAAAAATCTTAAAACTTCCCGTAAAAGGCAGCATTTGGACCTTGTAAGCATCGAGGTGCCTAATCAGAGTTAAGGGGAGATTTTTTTTTTGTTGGTAAGTTGGAAGGTCTCTGCTGATTCCTCCAAGCTAAGCCACGAAACAGATCCCCTATTAGTACCATTGAGGGCATCTGCTTTCTGGTATAGTTAGGAAGAATCAGTAGCCTTCCAATTAATTAACCAACAAGAGAATTTCCCCTCAACCTACCATCCATTCTATATAGACCAAGGATCCGGGAGTCTTCTTGTAATGTAAACCCAGAAACACACCTATAAACTCTTACCTTTTCAATATTTATGGATCAGCCAACCAATTTTTACGTATATAATTTCTGATTAACACTCAACTATTAAATCTTCTGTCAGGTTGTTTACATGTCCAAAGACTAAACACTATAATTATATATCATAAATTTTGCCAATGTAACACTACGGTACTTACTTGAACATCTTAGGATTAACAACAGACATATTAAAAAGCTTTAGTACAGTATTATAACTCCGTCATCCACACGTAGGAAAAAAAAAAAAAAAAAAAAAAAATCTGTCCATCTGAATATACGTAATCAATCTGGGTGAAATCATATTGTCGGTGGCCACAGGGACTGGAAGGGAGGGAAGGGAGGGAAGGGAAGGCTGTCTGGCACCACTGTGTAGGAATGTTCCATCAGAACTATTCACCGTTAAATTGAACTGCGAGGTGGACAGAAATATTGGTGACCCTGGGACTAGGTAGACAGGTAGGATGGAAGGAGGGAGGAAGGTAGGGAGGGAGAGAGGGAGGGAGAGAGGAAGGGAGGGAGGGAGAGAGGTAGGTAGGGAGGGAAGGAGAGAGGTAGGGAGGGAGGTAGGGAGGTAGGGAAATGAAAGAAGAGAGAGGGAAGGAGTAGAGGAAGGGCATGCAGGAAGGAGGGAAGGAGAGGAGGGGAGAGTGAGAGGAAGGGAAGGAGAGGAGAGAAGAAGAGGTGAGAAGGAGGAGGGAGGGACGTAGGGTAAAGGAAGTAGAGAGGTATCGAGGTAGAAAAAGAAGAGGGTAAAGGAAAGTCGATAGAGAGGTAATAATAAGGTGAGAACAGAATGGTACCGTATATATAATTGTGCACATTTCAAGTTTCGCCAAACACTTAATATAATCAGGAAAAAATATCAAACAAACATGCAACTACATCCGTGCGAAATTTAACAAGTACTGTACTATACACGCATTCCTATTAAAATACCAAATACGTATCTGACAAAATGTTGATAATGCTAATGAAGAAAAAACCTCAACACTTGTATACTGATGTTACTGAAGATAATTTTGAGAACTGTAAGCTTGTGCAATTGTAAGAAATAATAAAAAACGAGAGATAAAAAGAGCTATACTTACATAACTACAAGAGTTATACTTATAAAACTACAAAAGGTGGACATGTGTTGGTGTGGAAACTAATTATGTAGGGATGGTGGAGTGTGTTACAAAGGAGTGTTACAAGGGAGTGTTACAAGGGAGTGTTACAAGGAAGTATTACAAGGGAGTGTTACAAGGGAGTGTTACAAGGGAGTGTTACGAGGGAGTGTTACAAGGGAGTGTTACAAGGGAGTGTTACAAGGGAGTGTTACAAGGGAGTGTTACAAGGGAGTGTTACAAGGGAGTATTACAAAGGAGTGTTACAAGGGAGTGTTACAAGGGAGTGTTACAAGGGAGTATTACAAGGGAGTATTACAAGGGAGTATTACAAGGGAATGTTACAAGGGAGTATTACAAGGGAGTATTACAAGGGAGTGTTACAAGGGAGTATTACAAGGGAGTGTTACGAGGGAGTGTTACAAGGGAGTGTTACAAGGGAGTGGAAACAGGAAGCAGGTATATAACAAGGTGGTAGGAGATCAACTGGATGGTGTTATAGGTACTCTTCACTATTACATCCAATATTACTTTAGATTAATTAGGCTGTGAGAATACAAACCAGTCTTACTACTCGGTGCATCATATCTTTTGATGAGGAATAGCAACATATATACAGAAACGTGTGCCTATATACGTGTGTGTGTACATGTCTTGGCAAGGGTTGTGTGTGTGTGTGTGTGTGTGTGTGTGTGTGTGTGTGTGTGTGTGTGTGTGTGTGTGCAAGGGTTATGTGTGTGAGTGTGTGTGTGTGCAAGGTATGTGTGTGTGTGTGTGTGTGTGTGCAAGGTATGTGTGTGTGTATGGGGGCAAGAGTTGTGTGTGTGTGTGTGTGTGTGTCTGGGCAAGGGTTGTATATGTGTGTGTGTGAGACGGAGTGAGTGACACGGGGTAAGTTGAGCATGGCAGTGAGTCTAGCCACCGTCGTCGCGTCCCTGGTTGTCATGGTGACGCCTCAGGGAGTGTTAGATGCTCTGCTCCAACTTCCCGTCTCACTAATAGCCTCATTTTATCGACGTGATGCGTGCACAGCCATCTCAACCAGCCTCCTTTATCTCACCAAAAAGTCAATATCTCTAGACATCACTTTATATCACAACTCAAGCTTAAAAAAAAAAAAAAAAAAATCCACCTATCGATCATATTTTTGCGTCTTACAACCAACACAGTACAGAATATACAATAGAAATATGTGCAAAGTTCTTGATGTAAAATGTAGGACATGCATGAAACAAAAATGCACTCGATCGATTCCATACCTTCGCAAACGCCATAGAAACTCTACATATACTGTATAACCAACACATAGATAGTCCTCAATTTTACCAATATGATGAAAATAATATAACTTTCTAACATTAATTTTTCATCTACATCCACCAAAATTCAATAATCTCTTGTGTTTATAATTCCTAATCATCCTGCGAATTTGATAAAAAGGCCTCAGTAGAGTTTGAGCTATTTTGTTCACTATCCACAAATAAAGAGACAAACAAAGACAAAAGTCAACCATGAGTGAAAATGAAGCCTTCCACAAACTCTGTTTACAATGATAATGAACAGTGGCCATTTGTTGCATGTTTGATATTCAGTGGGAGTGTGTTTGACTTTCACCCAGCCATCATAATATGAGTTCCGGGTACAACATCTAGGTCAGGAAGGGACCAAATGTTAAGGCAACAAAGAACAGCACCAACTCGTTCAGAGTGATGGTGAAATGTTTTCTTGCATTTCCCATGACATACATACACGTTTCCTGCCATTGAATGCAAGAACTGGAAGTGAAAGTAAATTGAGGGTTCTATCCGGGAGGTCTGACTGAAATTGAAAATAATATAGAATGCAAGGTTTTCCATGTCATGCACTTCCCTTGTGTACAATACTTCACCAAGACAATACTGGATTCAAAAATGGGAAAATTGCCATAAAATATCGTTCAGGGAAACTACAGGTGTATCTGAGCGAGACTAATGCAGTGCTTAGCATTTTTAAACTTCAATTTAGGCAGCCATTACTCGTACTGGCGGAAATGTACATGATCTCCACAAACATATTACAAGGTTGAAGAGAGATGGAAAGAGTCTCTGAATACTTAATTGCTCTTATGTTTGTGTGTGTGTGTGTGTGTTCATTACGGTGTACAGTGTGTGTGTGTGTGTCTGTGTGTGTGTGTCTGTGTGTGTGTGTCTGTGTGTGTGTGTGTGTGTGTGTGTGTGTGTGTGTGTGTGTGTGTGTGTGTGTGTGTGTGTGTGTGTGTGTGTGTGTGTGTGTGTGTATTGCCCTCCATACTTTCCTTGGTTAATAAATAAAGGAGAACAAGTTTAGTAATTACATGTCATAGGAGTCACTTATAGTCCCTAACATTACAACTACTATCTACAAGTTGTCTCTGTAACCAACAAGTCATACATAGTCCCAGTGATGACGTAATGGCTGGTCTCACG